>JAVLVB010000299.1:948257-980111 GCA_032876305.1 Orestias chungarensis
TGTGTGTGTGTGTGTGTGTGTGTGTGTGTGTGTGTGTGTGTGTGTGTGTGTGTGTGTGTGTGTGTGTGTGTGCAAAAACACTATTAAATGAAAATCACGATTCTTCTGTTAATAGATTTTTTTGCCGTTTCAATAAATGAGTCAATGACTTTATAAGGTGGTATCAATAGCCAGTCTAGCCTGTTTTTTGGTGGATGGGTTCAGGTTCATGCAGAACAGCATTAGGGACAGAGCATCTTTCTGATGGAAACTTATGCAGTTGATGGGAAATTTGCCTAGACATTGTAGTTAGTGTAGTTCCACAGCTTCATGGAGTTTGCAAAGCTCATCTTAGTGTTCTGCATTGGGTACCGAGCCATAAGCTTTCTTATCATCAATCCAGACAGTCCACAGGCTTTACAGTTGCTGGCAAATGAAAATGGAAATGTAAACCCTAATTAATCCATAAATATTCAATTCAACAATTTCTGTCCTAAAAAGATTGATTAACCCAACATCACATATATCTTTTTACTTCTGCTCACTAAAGTAGTTTAGTTATTTCATCATTTCACAAAATCTCTATGTTTCTAATGGTTTATTTACTGCATTGTTTGTTTCAGTCTGCTTCTTGTGGCAGGTGGCACGGTGCTGAAGATCTGTGACTTTGGAACAGCGTGTGATATCCAGACCCACATGACCAACAACAAAGGAAGTGCAGCATGGATGGCCCCAGAGGTGTTTGAAGGCAAGTAGAAGTGGCATCATTACTGCCCTCCTCATAGGGCACAGAATGCATCCCAATTTGTTTCTTTTTTTATTATTATTATTTCTCTCTGCTCATATCCTCTGAATTACTACAAACCTGTTACATCATTGGCACATAACTTTGAGGGGACACTTTTTACTTTAATCTTGGTGCATCTTGGTGCTGCAAGCATGGATACATTAATCGTTGATTCATCCTAAGCCGTCGTAGCCTCTGTTTTATTGATGGCAGTCGCCAAAGCAAGGCGAGAAGATGGATGGTTTGATACTTGTGCCTTTATTTCCCCAGGGGCACTACAGTGTAGAATTTGTGTTCTCATTTAGCCAGGAGCCTAATGTATCGCTAAATGATGAGACATGTTCTTGGCAAGAGGGTCAGGAGAAAAGATGAAATAACATCTAGTCATTATCATTTTTTTGGAGGCGAGATACACGACTCAAATGCAATTAAACAACTTACTCCTGGCCTCTCCATGAACTCTTCGCAACTAATTTGCATTTGTGTAAAGAGCAATAAAAGCACACCACCACAGCAAGTTTAAAATACGTTTGTGATGTGCACTTTTATTCTTCAGCAGAGGCCTTGTAATTAAGCAACACAGGAGCTGTTCATCAGTAAAAATTGCTTGGATATTTTCATCCTTCTCCCTTCTGAAAGAAATGAAGAAATAAAAAGTGCTCTTATGCTGCTCTGTTTTCTCTGGCACATCGTTCTCTCTCATCCTAAATTTGCCACAGAGAATTAATTTGATCAGTCATCAGTATGAGAGTTTAGAGTTTTCTCCGTCTGAAAATTTGTTGAGTGTTTTAGTGGCTCCCTTTGTATTTGCAGGCAGCAATTATAGCGAGAAGTGTGATGTTTTCAGCTGGGGCATCATTCTCTGGGAAGTGATCACTCGCAGAAAGCCCTTTGATGAAATTGGTGGACCGGCTTTCCGGATTATGTGGGCTGTTCACAATGGTGAGTCACACTGTGCATTCGAGTGTGTCTGTCTGTGGGGGGGATTCAAAGGTCACTGTCCAGCTGTCGGCCACACAGTCCTCAGACATGCCTGTGCTTTAAAGCTCCCATCCATAAACTTGTGCAGCACCACCTGCATTTTAGTTTTCTGCAAACAATGGCAGTTGAACAAAACAGTACTATCTTGCACAATAGCCATTTATAAAGCACTTTATTTAACATATAATTTTATTTTATCACCTATTCATAAGTGTCTGCAGGTACGCTATAAACTTTAGTTTATAAATGATTTTGGTGCATGAAAGGTTTTAACTTGAAACGCTTGGTATGACATGTTTAGTATAACAAGTCTAGATGAAATATATAGGTGAATAGATTTAGTTCACTATTTGACAAAAAACTGTTTTATTTCTTTGCATCAATTATCGCATAATAAACACTTATTAAGGATATGTTTCTTTACAGAAATCTAATTTAATTTCTATAAACTACTGTGCTCTTTACTTATCTATAATGGGAACCTTATGGTAAAGTGGACCCGTTTTAGTACTGAATTAGTGTCTTTTACCAACTTATTCTCCATATTGAGATTTAGGTTCTCTTGTTTGTTTTATTTGACATAATATTTTTGCATTTAGGTACGAGACCGCCATTGATTAGGAATTTGCCCAAACCCATTGAGAGCCTGATGACTCGCTGCTGGTCTAAAGACCCATCTCAGCGGCCTTCCATGGAAGAAATTGTTAAAATTATGACTCATCTAATGAAGGTATGTCATCTGCTACTCTCACCATCTGCACTTTTTTGTTGAAGATTGAGGTTCATACCTACTTGTGGTACTAGCGTGGGCTCAGCCTGTAAATAAATTACTATATCTTTACTTAGAAAATACATATCAATGAAATTCCTGTTCCAAGTAACCATCCTAATTAAAATTTAAAAAAAATTCCTATTTCTGACCCAAGATCCTTAGAATAAGTGAGACTAAATCTAATATGTTTTAGTGCCCAGTATGCTGTTAGAGGATCTAAAATATTTTGGATTTTTTCTTCATCCTGGAAGAACTTTTAATTTAGGAATAAGTTATGTTTAGTTTTATACAAATAAATGACTACTTTTCAAGCCCAACTCGTGGTCTTCTCTGTCAGATTTTCCCTTCTCTTACATCCTTTACGTCCTGCCCCTTGCATCCTCCACCCTCACCCCTTTAAAATTAATCTTCTCTTTTAATGCATCCTTATATCATCATTTCGGTCGTCCTCTCAGCATCCTGCCCGTTAACTCCATCCTCATCCTTTTTCTGCTGATGCAATAATTCTCACTCCTCTGAACAAGTCTAAACCATCTAGGTCTGGCCTTTCTGGCTTTATCTCTATAACATCTAACTTGGACGGGACGTCCAAGTTAGATGATGCTGATGCTCCCATTCCACTTCCAACAAAAACTCAACTCCTTGAACTCAAGGGTTTGAACTCCAACCAGCGTGCTCAACTTTGTTTACCTCGTTCCAGGCTCTTTGCTGCTCTTTGACCCATAGTAAATCATAGCTTATTGAGACTCCTGTAGAACCGCTCCCGCCAGCCTGTCCATCATCAAAGGAAACAAATAGGATTTTTGATGTCTCCTACCTCCACCTTAAACTTCTGCACACCTCACTGCTGTGTCACTTCCCTCACAAATGCCTTACACTACACATTACACTACACTAACACATCTCTGCCACTCCAAATCTGTTGTTGTTGGTCTTAAATGCCTTTTTCAGCTTTTCATGGATTATAATGGAATTCAGACCGTTGTTTATTTTCAATTTCCTTTAGTACTTTCCAGGATCGGATGAACCTCTTCAGTATCCTTACCAGTATTCAGATGAGGCTCAAAGCAATTCTGCTAACAGTACGGGTACAGAACAAACCTTTCAGTTTTACCATTAATGTGTCCATTCAGGGTTAATACTGACCTTTTTTTATCTTGTAAAGATAATGGCTTAAAGATTAAATAATGTTTTACTGCTATTTAGTTACTTAAATAGTAAAGAGTACATTTATGTTTTGCATTTTTTGTCTTATAAACACATATTCAGAGCTTGACTAACTCTTAGAAACTGTGAAAGTGTCTATCTTATTAGAAAATAGCTAAGTAAACGCCTGCTTTAGGATGAACACAGGTTGACAGCGTTGTCACTGATTACACATGAACATTCATGTATATAAAATCTGTCTGCTAAAATCCAATTCATTTGGATGTATTAGTTTACAAACTATTTTTTTACTACATACAAAAGAGTTAAAAGAAGCTAATAATTTAAAAAAAAGATAGTATCCATAAAGTAAAAAATCACCTTGACTTTATGGGGTGTTGTGTTTACAGATCTAAAGGAAAATCTAGTGTAATAAATTTAAACTAGAGAAAGTAAAAAGCGATTTTTATCTTCTTTTTTTTTTATCTTGACAAAGATTTATAAAAAGTTTGTAAACTTTCTGTTAAGAGGCATGTAAAACTAAGAAAAGAATGTATAAAATCTTGAATGTGTTTTCCTTGGTGTTTATCGAATCTTAGTTTCATATATGGACTATACTGGCACCAGCACAAGCAACAGAAGCGATGTAAATATGGAGCACAGTGATTCTCAAGGAAGCAATGACACTATCAAGATCACTCCTCAGTTTGCACATCATTTTAAACCAAAGGTAAGACCAGTGTTACTGGATTCTAATGTTGTTTCCAGATATTTGGTTAACCATGGACCGGACAGCATCTGAACACTCTGCAAAGGATGATACATTTTACCATTTATGTTGTAGTTTATTGGGTATACGTTTTATAAACTGGCCATTAACAGCTGTAATTTTGTAACTTTTCAGCCTTGAGTATTAATTTTCATTTCTCTAAATTCACCTGCACTGTAGGGCTACTTTGAAGAGTTCAAGTTTGATGTTTGTTAGAAAAAAAGCTGATCAGAGCGACAGTTAAAAGAGGTTGGAATAAAGTCTGGAGCAGAAAGGAGCAGAAGATTTGGTTATGTTCAAAATAGCAGAAAAAGGCAGCATGTTCACATGAGTTAGTTTTAGGATGATTTATTTGGTGCTCTTTCTTCTCTCCTACACTCCCTGTGAGAACACAGTACACTCCTGATAGAAGCTACGTTATCCATTTAGTTTGTTTGACAACATGTGTCTGTTCTTAAAGGATCACAGACTTTGACCCTCTGAAAGCCATTTCCTAGAGCTTTTTACTGTCCAGGTCACAACTGGTGGTTTGTGTTCAGTGTGTTTGTAATTTGGTTTCCTCCTGTGAAAGATGAGATGTTGTGTTCTGAACCCACTATGGGGGAAGATTACCAAGTATGGGCTTTTGGGGTTTAGCATTTAACAGTCCTGTTTTCATGAGTCCTCTTCACAAAACACTGAGATATATAATGTAAGTGCCTTTTTGTCCTGTCTTTGGTTTTGTGAAATACCTGAGGCAACCACTGCGGTTACATACTGTAACAACAGCACACCAAGGGAGGTTGTCGCCCTCTTTGGTGGACTGTGAGTGTGTGATACATTCTGAGTCTCTAATTCATGCAGTGTATGTTGACAGAACTGTATTTCTTGCTTCAGGTTTTATGTTGTTATTTCTCAAATTTTAAGCTAAAAAAGAATAAAGGCTTTTTGTTTTCTCCATACTCATAAAAAATGATGGATTAGCATCAAAGTAGCACCATCTTACTGTCTAAATCTTTCCAAAGGTAATTTTGAATTCACCTGTCAAGCTCTAAAGGGTCAATACAGTACAAAAAGCTAACAGCGGATTATTTTCCACTGAACTGATAAACGGCATAGCTACAACAGTTTCTTAGCACTGTCCATCTATTAATATCAATAGGTGATTATAAAATGTTTGGAGGGAAACACAGAGAAATAACATTGTTTCTGCGGTTTAATTGGTTCCATGAGCTTTGATTCTTTACAAAGACAGCATAAAACTGTAACTGAATCACCTGGCTCTTCCTTAACTCTTAGGTCGTGGGATGTAAGCCGGTTCATTTACAGAACCAGTTCAAAGTTATCAACGGTCCTGGTCGAATACAAGAACCTCTTCAGTAAAAAATCACTGATTTTGTGCAAAGTGAAGGATCGAAAGGATTGACTACAATGTCCAGAATTGAGAGGAATAGCCTGTGAGACTTTTGTTTGCAGCATGCTAGAGACCGAGCTTAGGGCATTGCTGCCGGTGTGATTAAAATCAGGTCTCACACAAAAAAAGAACAGAAATGAAAACCTGAACATAAACTTTCACACCTTGCCACCCTTTAAAATTTTTAAGGCCTAAAGGGAAGGAGTGACATTTATACGAAGTTGAATAAGTTGTCGTGCGAAGGGAGTTCACATAAATAGGACAATCCGACCCCTTTCCAAATTATTAGGTGTTAGGTAACAAGGTACATTTGTATCAGGGAAGTAGTTGTAATTCATTCTAGTGGCTCACTGGCCTTTAGTCCTTTTTTAAATTAAGCAAAAATAATACCTATTAACTTAGCTAAAACACTAAGAATTAAAAAATATAAATATGCATTGCCTGACTTTTATAGGTTAGTCACATTCAAATTTCTTTAACAGGGTTCCTTTCAATCTTTATTCTTTGAAGAAAAAAAAGTGGTTTTCATTCTGTTTTTTACAGGGAGATCCATTCCGGTCTTTACCCTTGTCCAGAGGGGGCAGTGTGGAGAGCCTGCCAGCAAGAACACAGTGCTTTGCATCCTCCGACAGCAAACGAATGAGTGCTGACATGTCTGAGTTGGAACCCACCATGCAGTTTTCACCTGCAGGTACAACCAGACATCACACTGAACAAAAACATGCTGTACAAATTCTTAGGATATTTACAAATGTTTTATTCTTGTTTATGAGACATTGTTTTTCTTAAGTATTCTTTTCGCAGACCAAAGTCATTCTTCTTTTATTTACTGTGATTTTGTCATAACTTTGTAAGCTTCATATAAGCTTCTAAACAAGTTTCTTTCATAGCTTAAAGGGTAAGAACTCAGTGTTGTTTTTCGCTTAGAGCTTCACACATAAACCAGGAGACGCAGCACTGCTTTTATTTTAAGTTCATTGTTTGCTTTGTTGTTTTCCAAGGCTTTGATTTTGCTTTATGAAACTGTTTCTGTAATGTTCTTCAGAATGTTCAGCATCACAGATGAATGACTGCTGATGTTGTGCTCAGAAATGTTGTACAGTTTCTCTCCACTGTACCATGAACGGGCAGGGTGCATGTTTGTCTTGCAAGTTCACTCTCTGCTCTGCACGTATGACCCATATTAGCAGTCATGCTGTGGGATTCAGTCTGCATGCTTGTTTGGTACGCAGCTGTATGTGTGTATATGTGTTTTTGCAGCACGTTCGCCATATAAGCGAGGCCATCGCAAAACTGCATCATTCGGGACCATTCTGGATGTCCCCAAGATCGTCATCACAGGTATCACTGGACCCCTGGGTTTTCCGGTGATAGGGTAGAGCTGCTTGACTGAGGATGTGGGTTGGTGTCAGCTGACATGGTTCTCTCATTTGTCAGTCCACTTTTTAGCCGTTTGTTCCCAATAAATTTCCTGGCTGTTTATTTGTTTGATCTATGGTTGTATTTGTGCTGACATGTAGGAACCACTCATCACAGTTGACTCCTGCCTCATCGCTTTCTGATTTTCTTTTTAGTGCCAACCAGAACATGAGTTTGACTTTCTCATCTGTTTCCACAATCTCTAAAAACAGTCTTTTGTTGTATACTTCTGATGATTTACTGGAAAATCAAGACAGCTATCAATAATCATATCACCAAATCACAAACAAATCAAGTGTTCAGATGAGTAACCTTGGAAACTCATGGCTCTGTGTTCTGTCTTGACTACAACAAATCTCGGGTACCAGGAGTAAATCAGTTCTTTGGGACTTGTCCTTGACTTTTTTTGCATAAAGGACAAAGAGAAAGCATGACTCTTTGGCCCTCTCTTTTGCTCTTTAAATCCATTAACTTTGCAAACGTCATTTTGATTAATTTCCCTCGCTTTGAGGGTCACAGCTATTATTACTAGCAGAGATATGAATATAAAAAAATGGGCACAGCTCATGGTGTCAAAAAAGGCTTCTGTTTTCAGCTCAAATGAGACATACTGAATTTGACGAAGACTATCTTTATCACTTTTAGCTGTTCTAAATATAAAAATTATTGATTTCATTCAAGAGCTTGTTAAAAACTTTTGTTACGTCTAGAAAAGACCTACTACTTATCTGGGATGCACCAATATCAAAATTTGGTCCGACGTGGATGTTAAGTATCGATATTGCCGTTACGGCCAATAAAATGTATCATTCTATATATTCAATTCACATTGCTTAACAAATACGGCATGATCAAGCCATTTCCCTTACTGAAAGACATTTACAAACAACAACAGCTGGTAAGTGAGATGACTTAACATGGGTTAAAGTGGCTCACATACTCACTTGTAATCAGACTGAAACCAATTTTAATGCTTTTATACTTTATATATTGATTTATCGATATCCTGGGCACGATGTGTTTACTCTACAGTCTCTGACCGAAGTTCTGTTGCTGCTTATCCATGTTGTAGAAACAAAAGCTTATAATTTGACTTTAAATTCCCCCACTGGTTTTAGAAAATACTGAAAGCTAAAACCCTTCCAAATGATGTTTAATTTATGGAAAAATGTGCTTAACTGCAGAAATATTGATCATTTGATAAACATTAAAAGGTCAGACTTTAGAATGACAAACATTTTGTCACCCACAGAAAGTAATGTGAAAATCAAAGAAATTGTTTGCTTCAAATACAAAGATAAGTTTTGGAGCCTTGGTGAAGAAGTTGTGGTGCTATTAGAGCCATATTTAAGATTTTGTGTGACTTCCATGAGCTGGAAGGACTGAATCCATGCGGTTAACAATGATTCAATTTATTAATGAAGTTATCAGGAATAGCAAAGAATGCAGTCTTGCATGACTCCAAGGGTTCATCAAGAATCTTTGGTTTTTGTCTTCCAAGCTTCCTCTTTCATCCAACCCCAAACATGTTCAATGATGTTCATGTCTGGTGACTGGGCGAGCCAGTCCTAGAGCACTTTAATCTTCTTCTCCTTCAGGAACCTTGAAGTTGAGATAGATGTATGAGATGGAGCACCATCCTGCTTTTTTTGCAAAGAAAAAAAACAAAACTTTTTATGTATGATCAGCAAAAAGAGCTGTTAGTATATTGCGTAGGATGGGTTAGTGATTAAATTCTGCTAATGTTTGAAGGCCAACTCCATTTAAAATTAAAATGTAAACGGTTAATATGTTGTTCCTTTCAATAGTTTGCTTTTTAAGAAGATTTTAAATTAATCTCTTAAGATTTTTTTTTAAAGTTTTTAAAAAATGCCTAAGTCTCCATCTGCTGCTTTGCTGCCACATCAAATTTGTACCAATAATGTATTCCTGCCAGGGGCAGTATAAAATAACTTTGATCACCCCTTTGATAGAATACCACAAAATATTGCATAAATTCAAAGTTAAAGAAAAATTATAAAATACTTGTGGCTGTGATTCAATTTGAAACACCTGTCTCAAATCGGATTTAGCACATTGCCTTTAGAACTCAATAAAATATAACAAAACGTTAACTCGCTGTGCGAACCGTCACCATTGTGAAACGTGGTTGAACAATCCTGGAGTTAAAAAGTGTTGTCTGACTACAGCCTATTGCTGAGGTCCACCTTCCAGGAGGACAGTGAAGCTACACATAAACCTAGATTAACAATGAACTACTTAAGATCAAAATCAAACCTAAATGCTAAATCCAACACCACCCTTTGCATACAGGATACTTAGTTTCTTAGGTTTCTGGCTTTAAGCTTTTAGATTCGCTACAGTAACTAAAATATCCCAACTGAATTTTGTACTTTGTACACCAAAAGTGTGAGCAGAATAAAATTACATGCCAAACTATTAAACATTTGTATTCATAAGACTTTTATAATTATAAAATTGTAAAAATGGAAAACCATATATAATTTACCTCTTACTTTATAGTATATTGTGGTACAATAAAAACCTAAATCAACAAATGAGTCCCATACACTTCAGTTGTAGGTCCGTTTTTTTTTTCTGTTTTTTTTATAGACCAGTTGCAAGTGGGAATCTATCCCCCATCACAGCTATCTGAATGTCTTGGGATTCATTCTGTCCCTTGTTTTTGCATCCCTTCTTTCCTTGTCCATAGCCACCTGTGAGACTCAGAGGCGTCGGTCTGTCCAAGATCTGCCAGCTATTGTCACAGAATCCAGTCAGGTAAGGCAACAATAGCATCATCTCTGATCGCTTTAACTCACAACAGCTCAATTTTAATCTACTTAACTAGGTTAATAGAATTTCAGAGCTATGTTTTATGAACTATCCGTGGCTTTAATATTCTAGGGGAGTCTGATATTATGCTGAACAGTGGAGATTGTGTTGTGTACAGAACAATGATTTTAAACAACAGAAAAAAACCTTAATCTGATGGAAATATCTGATTTGAGGAATAATACCAACACCTGTGACACACCAAATGACTATCAAGAATCTAGAAATCCCAACGTTATCCAAGGTGTTATGTCTCATAATCTTCTCACAGGATGCAATGATTCTGAGTGACTGAAAATCCTTGCTGCTCAACTGGGAATAATAGAACTGCAGTTGCAATCACACCTTTGGTTTTGTTTTACCCCTACTGATTGCCAGATGGTGTGACATTAGTCATTCAGTGCTGAAGGCACTGAATGACTAATGTCACAAGGTATCCAGAGCACATACATTACAGAGAAGACCCAGAGGACCCCTAAGTAAGAACCCGGCCCAAAGGTTAAGAGGCAGCCACAATGATATTGTAAAATCTCTTACAAATCCACAAAACAGTTCCACATATCGCATCTAGTGGAACCCCTATCAAGAAGCAAGAATCAGTTTATTTATATAGCCCCAATCTCAAGGCACTTCACAGAAAATCAATTAAAATCAAAGATACATCATAACAAATCAATTTGAAAAAGTTTCCCATCTAAGGAACCCATTTAGATTCATGGAGTCATTGATTTGCAGCATTCACTCCTCTGGAATCAGCAGACCAAAACAATGGCTTGTGTTGTCGTTGACTTTACAGCAATCCCTCATACTGAGCATGCATGTAGCGACAGTGGAGAGGAAAAACTCCCCTCCCGCCAGCCCAGGTGTGGTTACTATGGAGAGAAGAACACTAAGAGAAAACAAAAGGTTAACAAGGTTGAAATAACGGTAACAGCTATCATAGCTGTCCAGGATGTAGAAACACTCCGGGTAGATCGCTCCTGCCTAAACTGGATGAAGGGACTCCTCTCCCGTAGAAGCCAATAGAGAGACTCTACAACTTGGTTGTGCTCTCTCAGCAATTACTCCGCCCACAGGGTGGACAGGCAATGAAAGGCTGATCCCTGGACACCTTCAGAAACTGTGCTGACCTGTGCCCCATCCTATAGAACTGGAATATGTCAGTATCACATTGGCAACACACCACCATACCCATAGGGATACCAAATTTCCACCAAATTGGTTCCAGTGCTGGTTCGGTGCTAGACCTAGAGTTAGCACCGGTTCTTTGTGTTTCCACTGACCAAACTGGTTCCAAACTGGTGCTAAGCTGGCCCCAACTCTTTCTGGGGGCGGGGCTGCGTAACAACTAATAGCCGGTAAGCAGGAAAAGAGCAGCCATTTAAAAACAACCCTGGAGTTGCTTGTGTGACAAAATTAACTAAATGGACCTGAAGTCAAAGCAGCAGTGGTCAGTGGAGGAGACAAAGTTCCTGCTCGCAGTGTGGTCCTCCACAAAAAAAACTAGAGGGGGCTTCAAGGACCAAACCGGTGTTCCAATACATCCAGCGGGAGATGGCTGCGGAAGGGTCTGAGCGCAGTGGTGACCAAATTATTAACAAGCTTTAAAAGTGTTGTGTTTTTGCGGCAGTTTGATTTGGCGGTAATTCTACTGGGTAATGCTGACGTACACATACGCGTGGAGCGACGTAATGACGTAGCTTTCCAGCCAGCACCAGTGTGTGGAAAAAAAACGGTTCTTTGTCGGTTCGCACTTGAAACGGCATGGAACCAGCCCTTGGTGGAAAAGGGGTAAATTTAAATTTGTTCAGCAGCCACAGGAAGGAAATTTAAGGAAAATGCATCCCTAGCCTGAATTGAAGGACTAGTCCAGATCCACTGGTTTTATTGCGCTCTTGTCCAGGATGGCAGAGGTTTCCCGGTCTAGTGCACTATCTTTCACCAATGCAGGTATTGCAGTCATCTTGACTCACAAAATGTGAGGTAGATGTCGTAACTAGCTGTAGCCAGTAACCATTTTTCAAAGTGACAACCCCCCAAGTGTAGGCGATCATGTGATCATGAGAACGTTCAGATCGATTACGGTGATCAACTGTGAGCATATTTACATGAAATTTCAAAACACATGCTCAAAAAGAAGGAGGAGCCTATCCGGGCCTTTAAAAGGCACTGCCAAGAGCAGATTCTGCTGTCCAACTGTTGCTGTCTCCATGCTATAAGTATGACATCCTTAAAGGACATAAGGGGGTAGATGATGCTGCAGTCGCCAAATGTAGATGCAATGTAAAAACAAACCATACATGATAAGAAATGAAAAACAGCTTTGGACGACTTCAGGATTCATAGATAATTTTTTCTTCCCCTCCAGGGGGTCTTTGTGGAATCTTATATGAAAGTAGGCTGACAGGAAGGGGGGAAGAGATGCGGCAAATGTCGTCGGGTCTGAGAATCGAACCCGCGGTGGCCACATCGAGGACTCAAGTCCACCAAATGTGGGTCGCGCTAACCCCTACGCCACCACAGCACGCTCTGGATTCATAGATTCTTAAGGATCAACCGATGCGTCAAATCTGTTGAACATACTCGAACATCCCTGCCTTTCAGTCTTCATTGTGTCAATGACACACACTTCGTTGTGTTAAAGGCAGCAAATAATGAAAAATTATTAAAAAATCATAAATGTAAAAGGCAGTGTCTGTAAGTGTCCTGTAGGGGCATTTTTTACTTTGTTACAGATCATTTGTTTGTTTGAAAAATGTTTCATCATCCACCTCTAGTTTGTGGTGTAAATCTTATTTAAAAATTCTAGTTAGTTCAGCTTCGCAGCAGTAGGATTTGGATTCCGTCAGTGATAATAAAAAAAGTTTTAAATTCTGCATATGTTTCTGATGTTTTTAACTCTACTATCTGCTTTAAACAATCTATGGCTTTAAAAGGGTTTTGAGATGACAGAATCTTTTTCTACTCTTTCAGGGGAGCAGGAACAGCAGCCGGTCCTCTAGTCCAAGTGTGAGGCCTTCTGACAAGACAAACAGCAGAGGCTTTGCCCATGATGATCCCATAGGTAGCTTGGTGCACATGCATTTATTATTGTTATTATTATTATTTGTCTGAGCAGAAACATAATTTGGGCTTCAGCTTCCCTGACCTAATACTACCTTTAATCAAAACCATTGCATGACTCCATGTCATTACTTATTTATAATGTTAAGAACTAAAAGCACAACACACGGCATTTATATTTATGCCATAATAAGAATGTTGCATGTAATATGTATGAACAAAGCACATGATCATTCAAAACATAACAACAAAAAGTTCTAGATTGCGCTTTCCAAAATTAAAACGTCTCCTGACAACAGATTTCAGGGTTAACGATGGCTGTTGGCTGCTACTAGAGTTCAACCTCTCCTTGCCTTGTCTGCTAGTTTAGGTGGGCAGCCATGACTTGGTAGGTGGCTCATGCAGTTATCTTTGAAAAAGATCTGGGATATTGTTTTAGAAACTCTGACCTGTGTGCTGTATTCCTTCACCTTTATGATGCAGTTTGTTCACTAATGTACTCTTAACAAAGATTTGGCCAGCAGATCTTAAAACATTTGCCAAGCGGTGTACACTTTTGTATGATCTGACACCTACTATCAGCTTATCTCTGTCTTCTCTGTTCTCAGACACTAACGGCTCGGACAACTCAATTCCCATGGCTTATCTAACCTTGGATCACCAGCTGCAGGTACATCAACCCTTCTGCTTTATTTAGGTGTTAGCTGTGCCTAATTAGCTGTCCCCTGCTGCAGCTTTTTGTTTCCTCCTCCTATCTTCATCCATTGCTAGCATGGACCTATAATACACACACTTACTCTCTTTCAGCCACTTGCTCCCTGCCCAAACTCCAAAGAATCCATGGCTGTGTTTGAGCAACACTGCAAGATGGCCCAAGAATATTTAAAAGTCCAAACAGAGATCGCTCTGCTGAATCAGCGGAAGTAAGTGCTAAATTAATTTCTGTTTATTAATGTCCGACTCTTAGAACGTGCTTTTCTTGTGACTGATCGTGATTTGACCATTTAAACAAATTAAGTAAATATAATTGATAACTTGACAAAAACATTGATTTTTAGATAGGTATTCATTGTTACTCATAAATCCATAAGAAATAATTTGAAACGAAAGTCAATAAGAAACACAATAATGAGGACAAATTTGCCTTTTGTACTGTCAACATTTGACTAAGAATATAAGCAATGTCGGAAGATTGTGAAGGTCAGTGAGTTACTGTATTTATTGGCTTGTGTATATGGACTGATCTCTCTGACCGTGCTGTTGAGCTAGAAAATTTTTCCCCTCTAAACTGCCTTAAGCAGGTAAAGGTTTAGCCTATTAAACCACTCAAAATGACAAATCTTTAGTTAATGTGTTTTTTCTGTTAGTGAAATTGTTCAACTGAACTGTAAAAACCTTTGTTTTGCTGGTAAGCGCCATTGATTATTAGAAAGCTACCATTTCAAAATGAATCAAAATTTAAACTTTTAATACATACCCACCAACCAGAAATAGATTCACACTCAAAATTTAGAAAGGTAGATTTACTCTTTTCCTGGAGTTTTCTTCAGCCAGAAGTAGATCATACCTTTTAAACCGTAAGTTTGAAGAAAAAAAACATTATTTCATTTATGACCAAGCATTACTTAGATTTTGGAATGAAGGCTATCGGGTTTTGCCAGAATCCAAAAAGAAGTGCAAAAGTTCATATGAAAACTGCTGAATCAAAAGCCAACCTCAGGTTTGCGTTGTTCTAAGATATATGGAAACAAGAAACAATGTAATCAAGTAATTCTAAAAACGTGAGTACTTAAGTAGGTACTTTAAGGTACCCAGAATGTTTTAACGCCTGGTTTAAAAGGTTTTTGATTTTAAGTTAGGAAGGCATTGGAATTGTGAACATTTGTAGGAAATCTGTATCATTTCTTCCTGCAATTGCAGCATAGCCTGCAAAGGGTTTGGAATGAATTGCTGGAGCAGGTCTATAACAAGTGCATATTTAAAATAGTCTGTGTGTGTTTAGGAAGGAGCTCATCGCTGAACTGGACCAAGATGAGAAGGACCAGCAGAATACGTCACGTCTAGTGCAGGAGCACAAAAAACTGCTGGAGGAGAACAAGAGTCTGTCAACGTACTACAAAAAGTGCAAGAAACAGCTGGAGCTGATCCGGGTGCAGCAGCAGAAGAGACAGGGCACATCTTAAAGACCCGCTACCACCCCTTCTTTTTCCACCCATCGTTATCCTCTCTACTTCCCACTCCGCTCCTCAAAACACAATTTAACATATTTTCTAATCCAGCATGTCCTGCACGTTGAATTATAGACTCGATGGAAAGATGTCTGTCCTCCGTACATACATTTGCACCCCGCTCCAGCATCTTATGCGACGACAAAATACAGACCTGTTCCGTTGAGCCCTGAACCAGCTGCTGTTCCTCAGGACAGACTTATGGCTGCGAAGTCCCCTGATGGTTTGTGGGATTTTTTGTGTACTCAGGACCTCCAGGCCTTGTGATTGTGTGTATGGAGGTCCCAGCAACTGCCTGACACATTATACTCCTCAGAATGTGAAAACCAAGACGAAGCTAATTTAGCTAAATTGTCAGTTTAGCTAAATTAGAACGATCGAAGCTAGGAGGATGTTTGAAATGTTCCATGCTATATGCAACGGATCCTGGTTATCCAAAACACACCTTGTCTCCTTGAAATGAACAGATGCATCTGTAACCCATACCTGTTCTCAAACTAGCCGCTTGGACAAACTTGTCATACAACACAGCTTTAGCTCCTAGAGCAAACACGAAGCTGTGGATTACCTGATTGTTTGACCTTAGTATTGCTTTGTGTGTAATGTTTTTGTATTTTTTATTCAACATTTCATTTGTCAGATTAGGTCCTGTGGTATTAAAACAGATCAGAGCTAGTTTGGGAAATGCTCTTATTGTCTAAATGGACGAGGCTGCATCTGAGCATGCAAACGGAGTTTGGTTGTAGTTCACATGTTGCCTTAGAGGTTGCCTGCATTACAAGTGCTTGTTATATTGAACAACTGCTATGGAGTAAAAGCAAAGCAATTTTTAAAGTATAGGGTTGAAATATTTTGTGGCGAGAAAGCTGTGGAATGTTTCCGTTTCTGAACCAGCTTCACATGAACACTTTATAGACTGTTTTTTCTCTCATCCCCCAGATATCTTTAGTCACTGTTTTACTCAAATGTTTTAATAATTTTATTTAGGGTCTGTTTTTAAAAGTGACAGACCTGAGGAGTCTTACTTTTAAAGTACCACCCTCCCTTTACTGAGTTGACTTTATCACAAACATGTAATTCTGAAGTGTTTCTTACTTCATGTGGGAATAAAATGATACTGAAGGCATTCTAAAATAAACTCATTGGTAAACATATGTGTAACGGTCCAATGATTTATTTAGTGTTTAATTAATAAAACTATCGTTTTAAGTTAAATGTACATAGCGTTCAGAAGGCATTTAGGTTGTTACAATGTTATTCTAAATTTTATTATATTAATCTGTATCCCCAAAAATACAAACACAATTATGACAATGTGGATGTTTTTTATTTTCTTGAGGTTGCAAATTGATTAAAAATAGAAAACTAAGAAATTACATTTACTTAAAATATTCTTCTTGTATGGTTGTAATGTTTCTTTTTGTCTATTAAGGTTATTAACCAATAAAACACATTGGTATTATTATTTACAGGGTTTGCAATGAATAGAGCTGTTTCCACTTGTCATTATTGTGATGTTTCTACAGCTGAAATAAAGGCCACCTGTGGAGAATTCAGTTGATTCCCTTGCCAAGACAAGGGAAGGCTTTATAGAAAAGTTCTCGCAGTTGACAAGCAGGAAATCTGAGGAATTTTCTTTGGAGAAAAAGTAGAGGGGAAGTGGAAGGTGGGGAACTGACCAACAGTGTGATGGTCCCTCAGTATACTTTCAACTTTATGTAAAGAGGAGAACCTTTCACAAGGATGATCATCTCTGCAGCAGTCCACCAGTCTGTCTGGTAGAGTACCAAGATCAAACCCACTCCTCAATGAAAGGTTCATTGCAGCAAATCGGGAATTTACCAATAGGAAGCTGAAGGACTTTCAGACCAAAAGGAACTAAATTGTTCAGATGAGGCAAAGATTGAACACTTGTGTGAATGCCAGGCATAATGTTTGGAAGAAGCCTGGCCAACACCATCCCAAAGGTGAAGTATGTTATCGTCAGCATATTGCTGTGTGGATGGTTTTCAGCAAAAGAAGCTGGAAGACCACACAGGATAGAATGAAAGATGAATGCAGCTATGTCGAGAGCCATCCTGGATAAAAAGCTGCTCCAGAGCCTCTGCACCTGACCAGGAATCAGTCTGTGAATGTTCTGGAACAGGATCCAGATTTTGGCTCATTATACATCTCTTGGAACTAAACAAGTCTCTGATCCAACCTCTCAAAAGTAATGCAAAGAAAATGAGCCAAACGTTTGTCACACTTTAAATATTTTCATTAAAATCTGTGTGTGCGGGACTCACACACTGCCCAGTTGATTAAGGTAGATTACCATATTTTGTTGAGATATTGTCTGCTGTATTCTTTGGTCTTCATGATGCTGGTTGTTCACTCCTGTTATCTGAAATAAAACGATACACTGTTCTGTAATTGTTTGACTCCTGAAAGTTTTTGTACCGTTTTGTTTTTTCAGGGTTGTTTTAAGTATGCAATCTTTCTTCCACTTAAAAAGTATGTTTCTTTATGATGGGTTGTTGCATAAAATTGTTACCATGTTACAGAACATTAAATCTTTCTGAATATTAGTTTGAAAAGCTTCCTGCTTTTTAGCTACTTTGAAGAAAAAAATAATAGTTTTGCTTCAGTGGCTTACTTCTGACATGTCATTACAACAGAGTTTTAGAGGTTGATACTTCTGGCTGTTTTTATTGCTGTCTTTATTTATTAGTGCTCTCCTCATAGAGTTTTCACATCTCAACTTAACTTCTGACAATCAAATTCAACGCCTTTGCTGTTTTTTTATTATTATTATTCATTTCCTTTTTTTTATTTTAATTCAAATGAGCTTGCAATTTTAAAATCTGTCACTAAAGTGTATATTTTTGCAACTCTTTGTCTGAATCGCTCAGTTTATTGCTCATTTAAATTAAATTATTTCTGTTAGCAAATTGGTGTTGATGGATTTCAGTTTCTTAGGCGTTTTAAAAAACCTATTTGAATGTAAAATTAGAAATGAGATCCTGGTGGAGAGAGCAGCGCCCCCCTGCTGTAAATTGTAAAGATTCATTACTTCTTCATCAATAGGTTTTAATGCATTCATCTTGCACATGTCCACAATTGAAGCTCCACTGCGGTAGCAAACAAACTAAACCAGCAGGTGGCACTAAACATCAATACTTGGAGCTTAAACGTTGCAGCTCTCCTGCACAAACAACCTGACACAGTAATGCTCAATAAATGAGAATCTGCATTCAAATTAGGCTTATTTGTCAGAATAAAAGTACATTTTGAAATTATTAATATATATATTCAGGTATTACACATACCTTTAATTAAACTAACATCCCTATGTTAAAATGCTTATGTGGTCTAATGTATTATAGTGAAATGGAAAACATAAGTCTGTTCAGAACTAAACTATAGAAAATGTTTTACTCAGTTATAGAGTTGTTGAAATAAAACAAACTTTTTAATAACATGAAACATCACAGCATATTCCAGATTTTCCAAAAGCCACACCACTACTGACCTACATTATAGAGAACAGTGTGATCTGCTGCTTTTCCAGCTGTGATTGGTTGCAGATCAGTTTACTTCCATTTTAAATGGTTCCTGATCACCACAAAGAAGAACAAATTTCTGATTTACATTTTATGTGCTCAGTATTCTGCTGACAAAGGCCTGTTTTTTTTCTCCATTGGATGTTTTAACAGCTAAATGAGGAACAATGAGTCACTTTATTGTGGAGAAGTGAAGTCATCTTCCTTCTTAAAGATACTGTTTGTTTGTTTGTGTGGTGATAATAAGGAATACAGTGAGCCGTTGCCAGCTTTGTCCCTGGCTCTTTTGTTGTAATGTTTGGCCCATCGTAAGCTGATGGAATGCCCACATCTTTATATAAAGGGTTTCTTCCACAGTCTAATGGCTCATGTTGGCTTTAGACCAATATAAATCCTCACTTACTGGTGATTACACAGATTACAGATATCAGACACTTTTATGCATGTTCTGATTCTTCTCAAATAGATCTTTGAGAGTTTTGGAGCTGCTGTCCCATTAAGAAGCAATCAAACATATAAGTGTTCATTGTTAAGTAATGAATGCAGCCATTTTACATGAAGACTTTGAGTTCAGTCTCTAGCCTTCTTTTGGACTTGTTGCTACGGAGACAAATTTGCTCCCAGGAAACTGTTCATTATTAGGTTTAGTAAAGCAGAATGATGAGTGAAATGTTTGCCACACGTTTTTTTTACATAGAACAGTTGAATAAACATTATTGTTCCTTTAAATAGTTTAAAATGTGTTTCTGAACAGCTCATAAAGATAATCTTAGACATCATGTGACCAATTCCAAGAACTTTGGTAGAAAGTTACTTGAAAAAATTTCTTGTTTTTAGCCTCAATTTTCTTTTGCCTAAAAGATTCAAAAGAATATATTACACCCAGAACAGCTTTAAATTATTTCAGCCTGTTGGGACCATGGCACTCAATTGAACTGATCCAAAAACAATGAAGACATTGGGGTGATGTAATTATTAGCTATCCTCATTCGCCTTTGTCAAGATACATTAATGAATGGTGCAGCCATGCTGTCAGGAGGGATCCTTTCTATCCTTAGGAGGGAAAGTTCCTGTTGCAGTTGCAAACTATGTGAGCTTTAGATTTTATCTATGGCATGGTAGCCATGGAAACTGGATGACATAAATAGGCTAGCAGAGGGAAAGGGATGTTGTAGTTTTTAATAATGGAAGGAATTTGGGTCATATCTTGCATGTTAGTTCTATAAATTGCATCTTGTGCCACTTACGATTCCATTAATCTGGGCAAGTCCCTGGTTGGTCTTCAGACAGCCTCCAGGTAGTGAATTAAGAACTTAGTGAGTCCCCGTACAGTCTGGGGTTTTTAAAAGACAGAAAGAGTCTCAAGATTTCACATCAGATGTTGGTATTTACTCCACTTTATGAATTATTTAATTACATGCTGTAAGTTTAGCTACAGTTAGATTGGGCAGGCTAACTGGGATCCTGAATTCATTTACTATTTGGAAAGCTGATCAGCTTTGTTGGTCCCCATTCATAGTTTTCCTGCAGGTGTATTTAGTGGAGCACTAATTAAACTTGGAGTCATGAAACAAATGACAACTGCTCTAGTTTTAATGTAAAATAACATGAAAACACTCCAGAAAAAGAGGGTTAAAGCTGTACAGTCAGAAAGCTTAAAAGGAAATTTAGAGACTACAGCCCAGTAAAAGTATTTGCCATTTTATACGTTTCAAGTTTTGGTTTTTTGTTGAACTGAAATTGTTTAAATCATCAAAAACTTAATATCAGTTAATATTCAGTTAATTAACAAGTTTAAAACATATTTGGAAATTACTTCATTACGTAAGAAAACCAAAGTTATCCCATCCTACTGGGATTATATTTAAAAAAAAGAAAGAATTTTTGTTTCCATCATCTAAGCTTGTCATTTGATGTAGCAATTGCACTACATTGGCTGAATACTGATATAATGTTCTTTTTCTGAGTTTGCAATCAGACCTTCTATAAACATCAATATGCGTCTCCTCAGTCCCTGAAATTATTTCCTCAAATCTTAAGGATCTTTAAGATGGTTTTGAATATTTTAATATGAAGTCAAAACTTAAACCTTAACAAGGTGTATAAGACTTGCAAGATGTAGATTTTGTCCAGGAAGATGAACTCCTTGATAAACATGATGATGTTTTTAACAGTTTTTCGGCTTGCTGTGATGGTTTACCATTGCTCATTGTTTATGTTTATGTATTAAGCAGATGCTTTTATCCAAAGCAACTTACATAGTAGGCAGTAGCGCAAAGGGTCTCATTAATCAAAGGCAGCTCCAAATTAATGTTTAGCCTTGATTTTAAGGATTTCCGTGCTTTAGCTATTTTCTGGTAGATTGTTTCTGATAAGAGCATAAAAGCGGAACGCCTCTTCTTCGTGTTTCGTTCTGATTTAGGGGATGCAGAGTAAATTTTAACCACAACACTTTAGTGGTCTGTGAAGTTCATTTGCAAAAAAAATTATTTTGGTGCTAAGTATTTTCAAGTCTTTTCTGAGTATTTTCAAGTCTTTTCTTGCTCTTCAGGGAGCAAGTGTGAGGACTTAAAGTACAATCTCAAGATCATCCTGGGACATTAGGGCCTTAATATTTCTCAGATTATTAAAGTCTGACTTTGCAATTTGCTTGTGTTCAAGTCTGAGTTTATCACTACACCCTTATTTTATGTCTTATTTTACCTGGTCTTCTCACCTACATCTCAGTGTGAATTCTCAAGGTACTAAATTGTCGGTACAGTAATGTACATACTGTTGCATTTATGTATTTCTTTATTTATTGTATGTTCATATATTTATTATGTTTCTTATTTTATTAATGGTCCTAGAGGAAAAAAATGAAATTAGCTTTCATACTAATTGCTTGACCATTCATACCAACTGCACTGTAGGATGCTATAAAACCTTACAACCATGAAAGGAGGGGAAATGTTAGTTACGAAAGCAAATGTTGAAATATGCTGAGAAAGACACTTTTTAAAGCGCAACTTTATTATAAAGAGCAAGTGAAAATGTTTTGAAACAGAATGACGAATTTGACAAACAAAGTGGAACATAAAAACAAGAAGGGCTCAGCAAAGATCCAGATAGATAGATTTGTGTTGGATTCATTTCAAACGTGACTAAACATATCTATTTTACAAATAAATTACATTTTAACATATTCACCTTCTGACTATAAAAACAACTTCTGTATAATATTTGAAAGTGCATGATTGTCTATACCAGATAGTCAATCACTTCCAGACAGATGGGTCCACACACAACACCACGTTTCTCTGTCTCCAGAATGCAAAAACATATAATCCAACCAATAATATTTCCCTAGTACACGTATGACAAAGCTAACTTAAAAAGGAACTTTTCATATATGACATATGGGACAAAATTTACCATTGGAACTTGCACTTTTTTCAACATTTAAGTAGGAAAAAGTACATTTTGATGAAAGTTAATTTTAAGTTAGTTTTTTCTTGTTTCAAGTTGTTTACACTACAAATTAGACTAAAAAACTTTAGTCAAACATCTTCCACAGCCCTTTCAAAGTAGTTTGCTGGCATTCTGACTCATTCCTTCCAACAGCACCCAACAGGAAATCATGTCTGATTTTATATCTAGCACTTCAAACATGTTGAAGTGAATGGAGAACCCACCTCCCTCTGACTGCATCTCTAAAGCAACCGATTAGGATAGACCTATCGTCTGTTTTAGCTAAACCTCCTTAGCAATTTTACAGGAGTGTCATGAGTCAGGTAGAGAGACACGGTGTAAAAATAAAGCACATTTTTCCAAAATATCTGAAAAACACAAATTAAAATTTACACCAATCAATAATACACTTCTATTGATAATGTTTATCACACAGGCTCACATTTAGTCTGAATGTATTTCGCTGGAAAAAAATGTATGCAGGCTATCTGGTCTGAGTCTAGATGCAGCAGGGACAGTTTTGCTTTTACTCAACGACCAGAATATCCTTACATCCATATTCTATTAAGCAATTATCTGGACCCTTTTGCTAGATTTAGTATGTCAGGCAAAATCACAGCATCAAGAGTAAAATGCTTGAGGAAGTGTCAAAGATATAGACAACATTTTACCCACAGCTTTTTCATTCTGGCTAAGAATTGTTAAAACAAATAAAGCAATTTTAGAATTAAAACCAGCTACTGAAAATACTTTAACCTGGAGTGACATTCACCCAAGCACATTCCAAAAATATTACACAGATCACTTGGTGACTTGGGGTTAAGTGCCTTGCTTATGGACACTTTGATATATGACAGGAGGAAGCTTGAATCTGACCAACAACCTTCCAACCACAAGATGACTACTCTCAAGCACATTTGCCCAAAGTATTCAGTTCCATGTACAGTAAACAACAACAGTATGTACAATAATTTGTCTTTTGGAACTAATGAAGTAAGATTTACATTCACATCATATATTCTTTCTTAAGTAATATCATAAGTATTTTTATTTAAATGAATAAACTGAAATAAGCCATCTTTAGTCTCATAAATAAAAAAATAAGCTAACTGTTATCCATGTAGAAGGTAAAAACAAGAGCTGATTCTACTTATTAAAATATATATATATTACAGTAGAGTTACATTAGCTTACAAACAGATAAGGTAGTATCTAATTCTATTTCTATATATGTATATATGCAAGAGGAATTGAGGAATGCAGTTCACCTCATCTCAAATTCTGCACATGTTCAACTCACACCAGGAAGAGACTTACATGATGCAATAACAGGCTCATCGTTGTCTTCGCCCGAACTGGATATAACCTTACAGCCCTTCTCCAACATCATTGCTCTCACATACCTTTTGAGCCAAAATAAGTCTTATATTATTAGTTGTGAGATTGAACTTGTGACATGAAAATAGTGAAAAATTTAAAGCTTTAAAAAATCTTTCCACCCTACCAAAAATAGTGGTGTAAGGTCATCCGACCAAAAATCTTATTTTTTTGGTGTTTTAAATAACTCGTATTTTTAACTAGTGTTTAAAAGAACCTGAAGATCATTTAAAGATTAAAGTTAGTGTGCAAGACGATGAGGACATTTTTAATTTGAAATTGATTTATGTTTTGTTTTCCTTTTTGTTTTGTCATGCATAGATCAGATTATATTTTTATTTGTGCCCCAAATAAAATTGTGTTACAATAATATTATTGGATTTTATTTTTCCCATTTATGGGATAAATAATATATTATGAGGCCACACTTAACCATTTAAAGCAGGGATGTTCTACAACTGTAACATTTCCCCTTGTCCAACACACCTGAATAAAACTGCTGAATCACCTCCTCAACTTCTCTAGAGTCCTGTTAATGACCTGATTATTTGACTCTGGTGTTGAAACAGAGACGCAGCTAAAACTTACAGGATACGTCAAGGGAATTGTCAACAGCAGAAATACTCACATAAACCAACAGTTTAATTAGAGGTGCAGATTTGTCTGAGCACAAGTAGTCTACATTTTGCCATGGGGTTGGAACATTATTGGATATATACTTTTTACATCATGGGAGAAGAAATGAATGTGTTAGACCCATATGAAACCTTTGTTGTTCACCTAGACAACAAAGTGAACATATAATAGATATACTGTCCAGAAAAAGGAACAGTTGCTCATATCCTTCAACATCCTAACGGTGTGAACAAACTAATAAAAAACTGTTTTGGTTCTGTATCTTGAAACTGCTTATGCAAACCACAACAATTTTGCAACAAAGTACTATTTAAAACATAAACATATTTAATCAAATGCATAATATCTAATGTAAAGAAACAAACTAAAAAAGGCTAAATATATGTATGGAACTAAAAAGTACATTCCCTCATGCATTGCATAACGTGCAAGTTAGAAAAACCAAATGTTCAATGAAATTTGTTGAAATGTAGCCATCAATTTATGTTTATGGTTGGAGAATTTACATTTATCTTTATAATATTTTTGTCCCAATATTACAAATGTGACAAAAACATAAATTACTTTTACTGTTCAGGCTTACAGTTCATTTGAAATCCTTTTCAAGTAATACAAGTTTTATAGCAGCATGTGTCACTTCTGCAATCCTGGTTCATACACAGTGTATGTGTGTGTGTCTGTTTATGTGCGAGTAGCACAGTCTGGACTGCAGGGTTCTGGTGAGCGGGTTTGGAGTAGGACAGTGCAACAGCCTGTTATTACAGCCCATGTGACTGACAGTGTGTGGGCGGGGAGGTAATTGCTGAAGTATGCCTGTGGTGACGAGGGCCTTCAGGAGAGCAGATGTTGAGCAGACAGAGCAGGCAGCCTAGAACTGATGACTCATCTCTCACACCCCTTTCACTCCTGTTTGTTTACTTCACCTCCATCTCTAAGTGGAGTCAGAGCGCTGACAGACAGGCGACTGTCACCCACTGATTGGACTGTCTTAAAGGATATCACCTGTTTAGATTTCCGGACAAGCCGCGTAGTTAGATCCTAGTTTCTTCCCAGTGTAAACAGCCTGTGGAACCGGTGGTCTGAAAACAACTTCTTACTCAGGAGGACACGGCTGTTATTTTTTCATCTTTTTGTGCAGGGATTCAGAAAGAACCCATGTTTATGTATTTTAGGGAAATAGTTAAATTCTGTTTTTACATTGGAGCAAAAATGGAAACTGTAGAATGAACCTTGTCCAAATAAATAATAACACTACACTCCTGTATATTACCTTTATTTATTCTTTGGCTTCACCACAATTAAGCTAACCATATACAAATGAGAGCAAGTCAATGGTATTTCATTGGTTATTGTACTATATTATTATAGTCTTAAGTTGTTAACTAGTCAAATCCCAAAGCTTTCCGTATTCATGACTTCATCTTTAGGAATTTCTAGTTTCTGTACCCTAAAGGCTTTCTGAAAGTAAAGTTGCAAAACAAAGCTACATTTTTCATGCCATGAATATTAGTTTCACTGTTTTTTTCCCTCATTTTTTTCCCCTTTGCACTCATTTTGTTTTAAATAAATATGTAAATGACTCACTACAGTAGCTGGTCACTGTCATCAGTTCTGTTGTGTTTTTCCAGTCTGGAAAGCCATTCTGTGAACACGAGCTGACTTGTGGGACTCAGTCATTAACTCATATATTTGCTACCGTGGTTTAAATTGAGAGCTCAGATGTACAAAGCATTTGCCCAAACCTTAGCAGCCAGTAGCCAGTAAACAAAGCCTTTGTCTCTGGAGACTGTTCCCTCGGATTTGTAAGCCTTTTTGTTCAGCTTGCGGAAAACTATGATGGTTGTGTTTATGTGGCAAGAAGCTGGCATCCGTCCCGTATGAACTCTGTAGCTCACCGCCCACATACATGCTTGTACGTACACTAGTCCACATATGACAAACACACAATGACAGCCTGTCAAATTTGGAGGTTTAGACTTTTTACCTTTCAATCTGTGAGATATGTGGGGAGCTACAAACAGCTAATTCTGTCTGAGCAATCCTGAGCTATGCCGGAGGCAGGGATTGACCCTACAGCTTCCTTCACTCTGCCAACCCAAACATTAATTCCTAAGAACAGCCCCAGTTAATGTGTCTTCCTGCACCTGTTTTATAGAAGCTACTTTGTCAGATATTAAAGCTCAAGAGTTTTAAAGTGTTGACATTTTTACAAACAAATATAAATGCAGGAAAATAACTTCTGTTCAGTATTGCCAGTTTAGCAAAAACAGATCTAATGTACATACCAAAATACAAAATCAGTGCTATCTAACTATAGACAGATTTTAAATTATCCACATATGTTTCAATTGAGACGAATAAATTCTATAGTTAGTCATAAAGGGTTGATGAATTTTTTCTAAAACATTTATCAGAATATTATTGCTTATTTTGTATTTATTCTTTAGTACTTTTAAGCTGTGTTGCTCTAGAGAAAACTGTGAAAAGAACGGCTGACGTACAAGTACTTTCCAACAAGTTATTGCTCCAGAAAACCTAGGAATATTTTATCCACAGGTACACAGTTTTTTTTGTCATGCAGGTTCAAACAGAGTGCTAAATGAAACTCAAGGGTTCCGTTCTGTTGCTACGACTTAAGTGACTTTAGCATTAATAATGAAAATGACTGGTAACAAGAAATTAAAAGTTTTTTACATTTTAAAATTAAGCGTTCATTCTTTTATTAAAGATTATGCTAGTGAGTCTAAATAAGACAACTCAGTTTTGTAAAAGGAATTTAATTTTTTTAAGTGGGAAATGTTTCAATATCATGCAAAAATATAATTTTATAAGTTTCCCAAAAAAATATAAATATATAAAAGTATAACTTTTAGGCATTCAGGTTTTTACATATACTGTATAATTTTTATGAGGGAAAATAACAACTTTTTTTGGACAATCTGGGCCAAAAACCCAGTTCCGTTTGAGACTTATATTTTCAGACCTGGTTAGTTTCGCCAGAAATTACAAGCAGCTCCCTAAAACAGACAATAGTCCTTAGAGAAAATTCACATAGAGTCATTAATTCCTCGTCTTCTTTTCAATGAAACCCTGACTTGTGGCATAAGGATGTTTAATTATTGAGGAAAATGTCAATGAGTTTTAACAAGTTTATTAAACCTTCACATCACAGTTTTAGTTAAACTAACCCCCAGCAGTCTCAAAAACTCGTGTTGTGGGAATAATTTATTTCCAATGTTAGGTTGTTGGATATTTAAATGTGTAGTGATTCTCTTAAAGTCAGAGAGACTTTCTCACTTCAGATTTGCTGACCAGCTGTTTCTGTGGAGAGCTTTAAGATTAAAGGCTTTCACTGTTGAGGCTCCAAAGTTATGAAAAGGTTTGCTGTTATAAATTAGAGTCCTTGGCATTATCTACCCTACTTTTTTGTTTAGAACTTGTATTTTATTCTTCATTCATTTACAATAAAAACCTGGACCCAGATTGTAGAGCACAGTATGTAACATTCAACTATACTCATACTCGTTATACTTACCTTAACCACACACACAATAATAATAATAATAATAATAATAATGATAATAATAATAATTATTATTATTATTATTATTATTATTATTATACCATGCTTGATTGTTTTTTTATTTTTTTCGTGTTTTTGTGACTTTTACTTTGGTCACGTCTGACTATTTTTTATTTTTTTTTCCTTTGTCCTATTCAGCATCATGGGTAGTAGAATGAGTTTCTGGCTGCCATAGTTGTGCTTAACAGATTTTCTTTTCCAAGTAAGGCTTTATATAGCCTCCTTTTCTTCCCATAGCTTAATCATTTATGGATTTCTGAGGTGTAATATACATTCCAAAGCTAAACATGACTGATGGTTGGGGGGTGCACAGAGTGAGAGGGAACGTATACACAGACCAATATTAAAATTGGAAACAATTAAACAAACAAACAATAACTAAAACAAACAAACAAAACAAAGGAACCAAAACACTAGCTGCTACTAGATCGCTCCTGAAGCATCCTTGGGAAACTGCGAAATGGCAAAACTTCTGACTGTTTTTAAACCAAAGTGCTACATTGAATTGTCCAGTATATATTTTTCTTTTCACTTTTAGTTTAGTTAGTCCCAACTTAGTTGTTTATATGTTGTAGAGAAAATAGAACTTACTTTATTTGTATTTCTCATGATCCTTGTTGTCTTTTGTTGTTTTTTGCTTTGGGTTAGTGGTTTATGCATTCGGTGTTGTGATTAGTTAGCGTTCTCTTTGTTATTTATTGTTTTGTTCATCGTATGTGTTCATTTTAGTTTATCTAGCAGTTCTGTTGCCAAATATTGTTGGTATTGTTTTCTTGGGTTGTATTTTCCGCTACAGTTCACCTGTGTTGTCTATCCCTGTTGTATTCATTATCACTCGCACCTGTATTAGATCAGTCAATCAAATTATCCCTCTGCTCCACTACTCATCATCTCAGTATATAAGCCTGGTTCCCTCATTCACTCACCGCTGGATTATTGTTCTTACCTTACCTCTCGTTGCTCCCCTGCTGTGCTTCCATGTTCCAGTTCTCATCGCCCCTCTGTAAGTTTTCCCATCTGCTCACCTGGTTCTCTGCTGCTGATCTCTCTCCCCACTCGTGATATTCCGTTCACTTCCTTAGTTTATTTCATCTGTTGATTTTCTTTCGTTTCTTGTAGTTTCTTTCGAGCTCCTCAATAGTTTAGGTCTGTTCTTATTTATATTCCATCCTAGTTCTGGTCATGCGTTGAACCTTGTTTGTTGTTCCTCCCCCGTGCCGCATATATTCAGTTACTGTTTTGTTCATATTCATCCTCACAATAAATAAGTTTCTTTCATTCAAATCCACCTCTGCTCTAGTCATAGTTACCCATTCGTGACGTTATTTCTTTAAAATGTGTCCTGTTTGGTGGTGTGGCACTCAGAGTTCTCTTTGTGCAAAGTGAAGCCCAACAGATTTACTTTCACAAGTAGAGCATTATGGTGGAGAAAGTGGAAAAATAACAAATAGTCCCCCATCGAACAGGGTAACCATATTTACATAAATTTACATGTGCATCTATAACAAAAACTGCAAAAAAAATATCACTGAAAAACACTTGCTCCTACTTAGTCAGTTTATACACTCACAAAACAGGATAACATTCACTAACATTCACTCCCCCCAAAACACTTTGATCACAGGTCCAGGTAGCAACAACTTGGATTGACAACCAAGGACATGGTTCCCTTCATTCTGGGCTGGAGAAAGACAGACCACCAAAACCTGTACAGTAGCAAAGCAGCTTATCAGCTCAGATTGGGCCAGGCACTGCAAGAAAGACCCTACCCTAGATCATATCCCCAACAATATCCAAAGAAGCGGCCACATAAAAACTAGGTCTGTGGAGTCCATACAAGCAAAACAAAACAGTCCCAACATCCCAATTGGCTCCAATTCATACTCCATGATTTACCCAACTTAACACGGGGCACAGCCTGGCTAGAGAGTGTGTGCCCCCCCCCAAAAAAAAACCTGATGACAACACAGCAACATTACCCAACCCCTTCACACAGCGCTTGCTCCAAACACTCCCTGCTGCAACTCATCACAAAAAACACCATCCCAGACATCGCATGCAAATGCAACAGAGCAAATGCTACCAAACCATGCAGCAACATCAGAATCCCGCAAAATCCCTGTTACTGTCACTGCTGTTTTCAGTGAAAACCCCCTCGGCCCAGTCTAGCAAAATTTTACCGACCCCACATCCAATAAAGGAAACCCGCCACCCCCATCCGACAGCAGAGTCTAGAATATCCCACAGCATAGGAACTAAATTTATAGTCCAGCTTTTTTTGCATCCGTTAGTATGTTTAGTGTTTTTTTTGCTGTTTTTACAAGCTGGATAAAACACTGAAAATCTGTGTTCTTCCTGACTGCAAAAGAGCAAGAGCTGACTGAAAGCATTTAACTCACTGACCGAATTAACAATCAGTGAAAGTGAAAACTTGTGCTTTAGCTGTTCACAAACGGAAAGGTTTTTATTCTGAATTCAGCAGGATAGTTCAGTACATGTTTGGACTGAATGATGGTTTAAGGTTTGGCAGGTGATTAGATTTTAAGGAAGCAAAAATATAAAAACTTTGATGCAAAAAACCTTTGACAAAAAACTGGAAATGCATTTTTTTACTTTGTGCAGATGTTGCTCAAGCTCTGGGTTCGATTCCCTTGCCTTGCCTTGAGTCTTTCTGCAAGGAGTTTGCATGTTCTCTCTGTGCATATGTGGGTTCCCTCGATCTACTCTGGCTTCCTCCTACAGTCCAAAAATGTGATTATAAGGCTGATTTGATTGTCTAAATTGTCCTCTCAATGTGTGTGAGTGGTTTTTAGTTCTGTCTTTTTCTGTGTTGCCCTGCGATAGACTTACGACCTGTCTAGAGGATTGGCACCTCACAACCCCACATGGATAAGCAGGTTGAAAAATGGATGGATAGATGTTGCTGAAATTTATTTGGCTACAGATGCCTCAGACTTTCCTTAATGACTTCTTTCATTTAAGACATGCACATTCAAAAAACAAAACATCACAAAACACTTAGAGTTAAATTAGGGGGTAAAGGTTTCCATGACTGTTTTGTTACAATAGTCATACTTGTAGTTGCATATTCCTACTCATCTTATGGATGTCAGGTGAGCATTGCCTTCAAGAGAAACCAATGATCACAATTTCAAACCATGCAGAAGAATTGTTGAACTTCAGAAATGTGGATTACCTACATTTGCTATCATATGTGTTCTTATACTGAAGAATGGGATAGTAAGGGTTAAAACTGCCAAAAATAAATATTACACAGTAATATGGCCTAATAATATCATGTGATCCGAGGTTGATTCAAAAACTTGAGGGTAGTGTACAGTAAACATACACGATGATGTGTGGGAAAATGAGCTGCCCCTGAACCCCAGTCAGTTCATTACTGAAACAAGTGAATATCAAATAGTGTGATTGAATATTTACACATATAGTCAAGTAGTTTACACGCCACAGGAAAATGTTTCCCCCCAGAAACAGCATAATCTTTAAAGCCGGAATCAGAATCAGAATCAGAATCAGAATCAGGCTTTATTGGCCAAGTATGCTCACACATACAATGAATTTGTTTTTGGTTACACAGATGCTTGCAGGGCACGAAAAATACAGTAAAGACATTTGTAACATTTAGCAGGTGTAATTTATATTTTTTTTAAAGTGCAGTTTTGTGCAGTATAAAAAACTATAGAAGTTATAAAAATATATAAATAAATTGTTCAATTGTTCATGAGAATAATGGAAGTTGGAAAAAAGCTTCTCTGTAGCCTGGTCGTACGGGTCTTCATGTGGCTGAAGCGTCGGCCTGATGGAAGGCACCGAAACAGGTGACGGCCAGGGTGAAACGGGTCGGTGATGATTTTCTCTGCACGCTTCCTG
>JAVLVB010000299.1:991920-1020098 GCA_032876305.1 Orestias chungarensis
GTGTGTGTGGGGGAGCAATCGTCGCTCACCGACCTCCTCCTCCTTATTCCATCTCTGCCACCCCACCCCCCGGTGCATTGGACGCACTAGTAAGGATGCAATCAGTTTCAAAAAAAGCAGCTGACGTGTAAAAACTTTCCTGACATGGATCTGGATTTCCTGCACGTGCGTGGCTGCAGCGCTCATGCGCAGATCCACGCATGGAGTCCTTTGTTCAGTACAGTCGGTTCTGCTGAGTTCTCTCCCGTCCATCTACTATTTACTGGAGGAAGCCAGGATGACTCAGTCAGACTCAAATGTCAGTCATTGCCTGTGGCCATTTTTTCTCTTCTTGTTAATACACAAGAGCCTGATTTAAACAATACCAGAAAAGAAAATGATCGAATAAATCAAATCAAAATGTGTAATTAGATTTATTAATCGGAGTTGACAATTATTGTTCTTTATCTGAGAAGAAAATTATTCTTTCTACGTTTTGTCCAGTTCATTTGTATCCTGTTTAGGAACAGTAACAAATAAGATCCGACTTATAAAATTTAAAGTATTTTAATTCCCTCCATTCTCGTTGAGGCAAAGCCAGGCAATTAGGGAAGATCGTGTTCCGTTTATTCACGGATTCATATTCAGTTAAAAATCAGATAGTTGTTATAAGTCCTAAGGAAAGCAGCTGTTTTCATGGAATCTTTCATTTGATCCAGTCCTCCAGTCTGAGCCAGCATGACTCTCTTGTTTGGGAACCTCCAGCAGAACCGGCCCTGCTTGCCCCAGAACCTCTGATGGTTGGAACATGTGATTTCACAGACTCAGAAATTCATTCTGACTTTTAACAAACCGTCTTCCTTCTCTCTCTCTCTCTTTCTCTCTCCCCCTCTCTCTCTCAATATATATAAATAAACATATAAACATAAATACTGAACCAGAGACATGTCTGAAAACAAACCAACTCTGAAAGACCATGAGGAACATCCCATAATTGTACTGTTTCAGAACAATAACTGGATGTTTTTTCTGAAATATATTCCCCAGTTAGATTGATTTTTTGCTGATTTATTTTACCATCATTAAACCTTTCGCTGTAAGCGTATGATGATTGAAATGTTGTAAACATTTATCATACAAATAAAAAACCTGAATTTGACTTTCTAACCTGTGGAAAAAAAAGAAAGTATTTCAATGAGGGGGAAAACATATATTGTGTCTGTGTACAAAAATAATTTTGGTGTTATGGTAAATTTTGCTGAGGGAAAAATGTGTAAATCTTCACAAACGCTTTGTTTTTAGCATTTTGTGGAAAGTTGGTGGAAACAAAACCGAAAATGTGGTGGAACTCAGAACTTAATTTTCACTGAAGAACTTTATTTTGTTTGGGTTAATGAAACGTCTCCAGTAAGTTTTCTATGCTGTCAAATAATTTATTAATACACAAATAAACCTCGTTTTATTTAATTGAAAAGCATTACATTTTTTTATTATTTTAAGTGTATTTACTTCCTTTAAAACAGATGATGACTTTTATGGAAGCTTTATTTCTTCATTGGTGCTTGATTTGGAAACCATTCTCAGAGTTTCCAAAGAGTTTTTCTTTTTCTTTTTTATTGGGGGGTCTTGCTATAACACGGCCCTCAGGGCTGGCAGCTGGAGCAGAAATCCCACAAGTCAATAGGAATCTTCCACTTTTTTCAGTCTGTCCCATCTGAGCAGGGTCAGACCCCCAGCTCTCCGACCCTGTTAGTTGTCTGCTGAGCCTGCTAAATCTTGTTTTATGTCTCAAATTAGAAAAATTATGAGTGAAGAAGATCCTTGTGTTCAGAAGTAACCAAGCACATATAGGTTAATAAGTCGGGAAATTGCAGCTGACTATAAGGATTGATCTCTCCTGGCTCCTTATTTAATTTCGCTTTGGGATGAATAAAGTATTTTTTGATTGATTTGATTGATTGTTGGACATGCATCTGTAAAGTCTGTAAAGGTGCATTTTTTATGTCACTTTTATGTCATCAGAAAAGCAGGAATCTGTGGTCTGACTTGCAACACGTTCAAGCATGAGACCCAATTCTGATCTTTTCACACAAAAAGTTGTGTTATTTCCATATGTGGTATTAATTTGGATATAAATCTTATTGTTTTCAAAGAGTGTGCACTCCTAGTGGTTATGTTGCATTTTATCCTAATTGTTCGTCATCAACGTGAGACAATTTTGCACCAGAAGAAGTTCGAGGTGGTAAATCTGGATGTAAAAAATGTCTGAGGCATCAATCTTTTGGGTCCTGCACACAGCAGTGTAATGGCGGTCACATTTAATTAGTAGTATGAATGACCAGGAAAAATCGGATTTCAGTTTAATGATTTGACTAGATCATCAAGACCTGCTCTGTAAACATAGCCTACGAGAATCCTCAGATGGAAATGCTTTTCATCGTTTTCTTTGTGTAAGATACTTTGGTGAATCGCTAATCAACTCAAGTTCAACATTCCAAACCCTTTCCTCTCACTGGAAAAGAGGGAGAAAGAACGGCATATTCCCTGAGCTCCTCCACGTCAGCATGAAGGCATGTTAGACGAGGCTCCAGCCAGCGTGAGGATGGGGAAGAGCTGTTGAGCGGACTGGCGGATTTAAAACAGCAGCTATTGTTACCCTTCTTTCTTGCCTCTGTATTGTTGCCTCTCACTCACTTCTTCATGTTGTGGCTGCTGCTTCTTTGTCTTCTGCCACCTTCTGCGGTGTTGTTGCTCGACACAGGAAAGATAGCAGCTTTTTTGCCCCGGATCCTTCGAGTCTGCAGCTGCACAGGCTTTCTGTTTGGAGTTGAGCTCGCCAAGAAACTGTCACATTTCAAAAACTGCAGGCAGATTTCTGATTGCTCTGTTTTGTTTGCATGTTTTTTTTCTTCCTATCTCTTTGTTTTTGGGAGATATTCAACATGCATGAATGATCCTGGTGGTCGCATCAAACCTATTTAATATTCTAATGAGCTTGTCGCTCTGTCTTGAATGGAGAGCTTGACTTTCTAAACTGTGCCGTGCTCCTCAGTAAGTTCAGGTCCATACTGAGCTGATTAAATGATTCACATCTGATCCTAATAGCTTTGGAATTCACACACTGTAAAAGAGAGTTTTGTTAAAGTGAATCAAATTCTTCAGGCGGTCATGACGGATGTTTACCAGAAAACATTAACTCTAGTGTGCTTTTCTGATTTTACTGGCTTTTTAGTTACCCTGCTGCTTCTGAGCAGCTTTAGTCAAGAATCAAGAGGAAGAATCAAGAATCAGTTTATTTATATGGCGCCAATTTACAACAAATTTCGACTCAAGGCACTTTACAAGAAAATCAATTAAACTCATAGATACATCATTACAAATTAGTTTGAAAAAGTTTCCAATTAAAGGAACCCCAGCAGATTGCATCTACTCATTGACTTGCAGGATACACTCCTCTGAAATCAGGAGACTGATACAATGGCTTGTGGTGTTGTTGACTTTACAGCAATCCCTCATAGCAACAGTGGAAAAACTCCCCTTTCACAGGAAGAAACCTCCAGCAGAACCTGGCTCAGTACAAGCAGCCATCTGCCACGACTGACTGGGGGTGTGAAGAGACAGAAAACTAAAATAGATGCACAGGGTACTGAAAAAAAAGAGTTTATAGTAGCAGTTGTAGAGTGTCACTGGCAACATCTCAGCCCATGTTTTCATCCAAGAAGCTGTCTCAGCTAACAGAACGCCAGACCAGGTTTGGTGACTATGGAGAGAAGATCACTAAGAGAAAACAATAGGTCAACAAGGTGGAAATAATGGTAACTAAAGCAGATTGGACAAAGGAAGAAAGTAGCAGAGAGAGAAGTGGTCAGATTTTTCTACAGCAGTCTAAGCCTATAGCAGCATAACTATAGAAATAACTTAATTAACCTTGTCTTCATGTCTGTCTGTAGAGTGAGACATTAAGAAGGTAGAGCAAAGGAGAACCGTCTGTCAAGACGGAGTTCTTCCCCCAACCAGGTTTTCTTCTCTACCTCTTCATAACTATAAACTTTATCAAAAAAAAGGTTTTTAGCCTAGATTTGACACTAGACAGGGTGTCTGCCTCGCGGACTGAAGCTGGAAGCTGGTTCCACAGGAGAGGAGCCTGATAAGTAGAAGGTCTGTCTCCCATTCTGCTTCTAGAGATTCTAGGAACCACCAGTAAACCTGTAGTCTGAGAGCGAAGTGCTCTGTTAGGGACATAAGGAGTAATCAGATCTCTGATATATGATGGAGCTTGATTAGTGAGGGCTTTATATGTCAAAAGAAAAATCTTAAAATCTATTCTAAGTTTGAAAGCGAGCCGATGAAGGAAAGCAAAAATTGGGGAGATATGATTTCTCTTTTGAAGTGTCATCAGAACTCTTGCTGCAGCGTTTTGGACCTACTGAAGACATTTAACTGCATTTTGTGAACTTCCTGCTAATAAAAAATTACAATAGTCCAGCCTTGAAGTAAAAAAATGCATGGACTAGTCCTAGAGGTAATATTTATAATTTTTAGCTATATTCCTAAGGTGAAAGAAGGAAATCTTACAGACCAGTTTTATATGGCAATTGAAAGACATGTCCTGATCAAAAACAACCCCAAGGTTCTTTACATTGTTACCAGAGGCCAATTTGATGCTATCTAGTTTAAAGGGTTGACTAAGCAGTTCCTTTTTTAAAGGTTCTGGTCCAAAGATAACAACTTCTGTCTTTTCAGAGTTCAAGAGCAGAAAGTTTAAAGTCATCCACATTTTTATGTTATCTAGACGTGCCTGTAATCTACCAAACTGACTGGATTCTTCAGGATTTTTAGATAAATACAGTTGTGTATCATCAGCATAACAGTGCAAATTAACACCATGCTCTCCAATGATTTTACCAATAGAGACCATGTATATAGTAAATAGAATTGGGCCAAGTACAGAACCCTGTGGTCCTCCACAAGTAACCTTACAATGCGGAGAAAATTTGCCATTTAGATGAACAAACTGGGATCTATCACACAAATACGATTTACCACCCTAGTGCTGTTGCCTTGATACCTATAGTGATTTCAAGCCTTTCTATGAGGATATTGTGATCGACTGTGTCAAATGCAGCACTGTGAACTAGAAGAGACACGAGTCCATTGTCTGAGGCCATGAGAAAATCATTTGTGACCTTAAGGAAGCTGTCTCAGTGCTATGATTCTTTGTGTTTCCACTGACCAAACTGGTGTTTAGCTGGGCCCAACTGTTTCTGGGGTCATAGCAAAAATACGGTTTGACGTGATGACATCAGCGACCGGGGGCGGGGCTCCTTAACAACTATTAGCCGGTAAACAGGAAAAGAGCAGCCGTTTTTAAACAACACTGGAGTTGCTTGTGCGACAAAAGAAACAAAATATTAAAAAAGTGATACTACTGATTTTCCTATGTCCTCCTGTCCCTGTGACTGTCAAATCATCAGCCAGAGGACACTGAAAACCAACAGCAAGAAGGACTGTTTTCATTCTAATTTTTGTTGTGATCAGCTAGTATTGTTGAACGTCAGGAACCGCTCACTGCTTTCATCTTCTTGGAGATATTTGTAGCAGAAATCTGTGAAATGTTTATGGTGCTGCTGTTGTTGAGCTCTTCTGTGCATGAAGGGAACCGTGGCGCAGTGTTTGTAAAGGTAATAGGAATACTTTAGAAGTAAAAAGTTATTTTTTTAATGAAAAAAGTAATCTAATGTAATTACTGGTTGTCAGTTTTTCTCCCAACGTATTGTAGAACAAATGTCTGGTGTGTGTGTGTTTGTGTGTGTTTTGGGACATTTTTGGAACAAGTACTTTTTCTTGTGGGGACCAATAGGCACCTCCTCCTTTTACCAAAGCCTGGTCCCAATGAGGACCACTGCTGTCTGGGTCAGAGGTCAGGTGTACAACTGTGGTTTGAATTAAGTAAGGGTTACATTTAGGGTTAGGCATGTACTGGTAATAGTTAGGGTTATGCTGTAGAAATTCATAACAAATGAATGTGGCTTCAAAGCACTTTGAGTGGTCAGCATGATTAGAACAGTGATATATAAGTTAAGTCCATTTACCACAGAGTCCACAGAGATTTCTTAAAATAAATCCAGGCAGGTTAGTAATTCCAGGATATAACATCAATTTCAAGTTAAATTAATTATGTTTTTCCTGGTTATTGGGTGGGTGGTATAAATAGAAGAAAAATATCAAATACCAGATTTTCTTTTTAGTTTTTAACCTTAATCCCCCCCCCCCCCCCATTAAAAACTTTTTAAAAAATGAAAATATTTGTGAAAACTAGCTTTTATTTTAGTCAACCTGTCTGTGAACAAACACATTCATAATGTAAAATGTGTTGTAAAGTAAACTGGTATGCTGGGGAATGACTGGTCCATGCTTCATCACTATAAAGAGATTTATTAAATAGAATCCTAACTGAGATTTCACCAATTTGCCCATTATCCACTGGCTGAATATTAGAAAGTTTATTATTTTTATCAGCTGCAGAATTTGAAGCCAATGAGTGTAAAGTGTGTTGTTCATCAGAGAGACTTCTAAACTCCAAACTATACCTGCAGCAATATTAATATTAATCCATGCAGGGGAGTTTTTCCACAGGGTTAGTATGGCTGATAAACTTTGGGATGGGATATATCAAATTGTTGATATATTGACGTAAAAAATTTTTAGACATTAAATTAATTCCTAGTAATTGAAAATAACGTCTCCTGTTAACTAAACACTTGCCCTCTATTATTGGTGTGTAGCAATATTCTGCTTGTACCTCAAGCCCATATCTGGGTATTTAATGTTGTTCCATTGATTAAAACTTTGGCTTTCTGTGTTCAGCATTAATTTGCTTGGCCTGTTAGTTGGGGAATTGAGTGGTTAAGATAATAATAATAATGTATACTTTATCGATCCCATAGGAAATAGTTTTTGGTGTAAACCACACCGGGGCAGCCATTTTGCAGGCACCAGGTAGGCAGTAGCGCAAAGGGGCTTGCCTAAGGACCCAAACTGGATGCTGTGGTGTATTTTTGCCCTGGGCTGGATCTGAACCCATTAGCTTTGGATTGGAAGTCTAGTGACATTCCAATTGAGCTATCCAGCTGCTGTCAAGCAATTCATATTTATAAAGAATCTATTGATAAATAAGTTGTTCTATTGTGTTTTTCCATCAAACAAACTATTCTATAAGTAGAATTAATAATATTTGAATTGGTGTTATTTATAATTTTATTATAAATAAAAAGGCTAATATATTTTTCAACTTCTACAAGCGTGGAAGTTTCAATGTTAAAGAATAAACCTGCTTTAGCACATTCATTTTTTAGGACAGACATGAGGACGGATATGTGCTTTTATTTTAAGAGGTTTCTAAATTTAAGGTAAATCTAACAGTCAGAAAATATATAAAAAATGCTGCCTTAAAATAGGAATAAAACATAAAGTTAAAAATTAACTGTATGGAAGCAATGTCCACGCCTTCTAAAGAACGTACAAGAATTTTCAAATTACTAAGTGTTTTATTCAAATTTCAAACTTGGCCCGAGATGCTTTTAATATTTATTTCAATTTACATTTTCAAAGGCACATTTATCATTTTCAGAACAAAGTATTATCAGCAGGCAGTGAAGATCATGCCAAAATCTTATAATTTATAATTGATTCGAGAAGAGATCTATTACTTGATTAAGTATTCTTTTATGATAATGGTAATTAAAATAATAATACTATTTTTAATACTACAAATGCCACATTAATTATTTTATCTTTCTTTAAATTTTCCTCTAGTGATTAACTTCTTTTAAATTGGGGGTTTTCCATCTCTAAATAAAAATGTAACTTCAGTTCAGCACTCAAGGTGACGATATTATCAATTTATATTGACGATACTCAGAATTTTTTGTGTATATTTGTAGAATCACAAGGAAGGTAGTAAATCGTGTGTGAGAGGTAAACTATCAAAAAACAAGACATTTCTAGAAAAGCCGAGAGATTTTAGTGACGATTTAAATTTTTTGTTTTTTTTTTCACTATGAACCTTTATATCTTATTAGATTTTCTATATCCAGATGACTATAAGCTAGCAGCTTTAATTTTATAACCAAGAGGTGAGATACAAGATTTTAGGATTTATTTTTGACCATCTTCTTTCACATCAGAAATTGTTGTTAGCTAAAGATCAATCCTTTTCTATGCAGTTACTATAATGAGCTTTAACTCTTTACCTTGGTTGCAGTAACATATCCATCGTCAGGAAATCAAGCAAAGCTAATACCTTCCAAATATTAATATTGCATGCGTAGGATTGCTCAGATTATTCATAGTAAACAGTGTTGTGGTCCCTAGAGTCCCTTCCTTAATTCCGCCATTCACATATGCTGTGTACACTTTAAATTAAGCAGTTGGCTGTGAAGACCAGCCCATGTGGGAATCCAGGTCAAGAATTAGTCTTTGTGTTCATGTATGGAAAACCAAAACACAGTGGAAGTTTCTTTTTTTAAATCATTTCCAGTTGTAGAGGTTCTGCTGAGCTGTTCAGTCATTATAGGAAACAACAGATCAGTCTGACCAGAGGAGAGCTACTATCGTTACATACATTATGCATTTCTCACATATTTACCTTTCATAGTTTTAGTGCTTTTCCTACCCTGCACAATTCAATTTTTAACATTATTTTAAATTACTTTTTAAGTTATTGTTCATCTGTTTAAAAGCAACCCAAAATCATTTAGAAATTTCATCCTGTATTTTAAATAGACATAAAAAAGAGATTTAAGTAATTAGCAAATATTGAAATAACCCTACTAGCTAGTTTAGTTTAGGATCATTGGAAAAGTTCTGACCAGTTTCATATAACTAGGAGTTCTTCCAAATATTTTTTTATACAGTTGTCTGTTTTTCTTTTTTCTAGGCCTGTTGAACAAACTAAGTGGTATTCACATTTCTCCTAAAGTGTTAACCTGAGCTTTTAATAACTATGAGTTAGTAACGTCTTCTGTTGATGATATTTGTATATGGAACATTGTGTACCTCATATATTGTTGGATTATATTAATATAGAACAAATACATTTATGAAATATATATTGTTATTATTCCACCGACACGCGTTTTGCAGGCAGTATTGCAAAGAGACATCTAAAGGCGTTCTGCTCTATTTTTATAATGAAATGGAACTTTAAACGCTGCCTGTGCTGCTTTTGTCAGTTAGAGGGCTTCCTGCTGGTTCAGCCGAAGCACTCTCATCACCCCCACTAGGCTTGCACCTGACAGCAGATAGGTATTAGCCAATGGTCAGTAACGTTACAGTTTCCTAAAATAAAGATATCTGATTGAAACGTGATAGTTTCAGCGTGGTTTTCTCCACTTCTGCACAGACAGGGGACAGCTTCTGTGTGTTTTTTCCTCTGAAGTGTGAGATCATATCCTTCTATATGGCTCTCTTTTGTTCTGCTTACTGACATCGCAGAGCGAACAATGAAACAGTAAGATGCTTGTCAGTAATGGCGCAATCATCGGCGTATTCTTCCTCATGCAAAGGGATTTGTTTTAGATTTAGTACATAATTATATTCAAACCTGATATTAAAAAACATTAATTTAAACGACACAATAAAATACCTACTTACAAAATCACAAGTTGTTGTAATATTTACAGTTTAACTTCTGTAATTCGGAATTTGATAGAAAACAGGTTCATTTTCACTTTCTACATCGAACTGTCCTCAAGTCAGTTACCAGATGCTTTCACTCGTTGAAATTCAGTTTTACATACGACAAGCTGATTGTTAAAACTTCCTATCTTGACAACAGGCTGAAAACTTCTTGCATGTGTCATATTCTGTTTTTCCCCTTTCCCCACCTCCATCTATGACCTAAGAGATGATAAAAAAATGAGAATGAAGGAGGGATAGTTCTGGTGATTCCTCATAAGATATTTGTTTATGTAAGACATGGAGAGGAGAGAGAAGGGTTGATTATTTTGTCATCTGAAGAAAAAAAAGTATGAGAACGTCAGCCCGAAGTCTGCTTTAGAGGGCAGAACACCGATTTATAAATATGTCACCCAATTTAACATTTTATAATCCTGTTGATCTGAGATCAGACAGAGAAGGTATCAGTTCTAGAATGGAGACCTACACCATTAGCTCGTTCTAGGTTTAGGGGATCACAATAAGTTCCACATATACAGTAGACCCTTCAGAGGAGGTCTAGATCAGCCTTACAGCTCTCCGTCCACTACACATGCTCTGATAAACTTTCAAAGGAACTTATCCGAATAGAGGGCTGATTCACCACGGCTGATGTCTTTCAGCACCAGAGAGTAGTGACATCACTGGGAGCTTCCATCTGAAAGGCTTTCAGTGGGCGCAAATTAGAACAGCACCAGTGTTTGCCAGTTGTTGTTCTTAGTCATCAGAGGAACCGCTTTTATCAATAAAATGAAATAACAATTTAATCTTGGAAATTGTTTACTTACTTAAAAGTAATAATATAAGAAACTATAGAAGAAGTTTGCTTGAAAAGTTTCAAATCCTTCCATCCTTATATACACAGGACGTTGGGGGTGGGCAGTATAGATTTCAATTTTATCACTGCATTCAGTAGTTCTAATGATAAACAATAACGCTGGTCTTAAAAAAAAATCTAATTTAAAGTAATCTTTTGTAGGACAAAAGTTACATGAAGGGGTTCGATTTCTATTACTGCGTAATCATTCTTTTTTCATTTCCAATATTTTTATGGAACGAACATTGGACGAAAAGATAGAAATAAGCCACCATTTGGAGGTTTCAGATATAATTTACCTTAATGGATCATTGTGATAAAAAATCATAATTTTTTATCATTACAGGATTTTTTTTGCTTTCCAAGGTTACTTAGTAATTAATTTTAAATAATTAAATAATAATTATTCAATAATACAGATTATTATTACTTTTGTGTGTTAGAAAAAGGCTTGATTGAGTGATATTGCTCGAAGCACAAACAAAAACGGATCCATTTATTATTAATAAATAAATAGGTTAAATAAATATAAAACTTTCGTCACACACACACACACACACACACACACACACACACACCCATATATATATACGTACCTGGTGATTTTAAATGTTTATTTTTAATTAAATATCAATCTATCTATCCAACGGAGCTCCCTGGTAATATATGTTTAATACCAGCTTATTTACATGCCTTTTCTGAGTCATTGAATATAACTCTGTAAATATGATGTGTAGCAATGTATCAACAAAAGCTCCCTATCAATGATGTTGTTGAAGCAGCGGAGTATGAAACAACAAAGCATGTTGAGTTTGTGGTTTGCCGAAGAAGCGCAGCTGTACAACAGAAGAAGAAAGTTGGGGGGGCATCCTGTGAGACTAGCACAGGTGGTTTGAGTGGAGAGGCGGGGGGGCAGGGTTGGCTTAGTGGTGGGAGGGAATGAGGAGGCTGTGGGCGTGGAGGAGCAGTAATGAGCCCACTTCCTGCACCAAGCCCCTCGCAGCACTGTAAGCTCTCAACAAGATCAGCAGGATTCGTTGCCTGTGGCTTTTTATCATTTCGCAACACGCTGCCATAGGTTCTCTCCGACAGCAACTTTTCCTCGTGTTATTGTCTGTCTAACCAATAAACACAAATAAAGCAAGAAAGAGTGAATCATTTTATAGCAAAAACTGTTTGGATTTCAACTATGCATGTTATCAGTTTATTTTATAAAAATTCAAAACCAGTTTTTTTATTTTTTTTATTTTACTTTTTTTACTACCAGTGATCTAGAACTAGACACCAGTTTGAACTATTCTCACATGTAAAGTGAATGCCTGTGTTGAATTTCAAATTTTATCATCACAAGAAAAGCACGTATGAGATGGTTACATTTTATAACACCTGTTGTTCTAAGCCGGCAAAAGCCCAAAAAACTGTTTTTATTGTTCAGTAAAATCCTTAAATTAAAATCTTTATATTCTTCTGTAGGAATAAAAATATTTCTCTCCAAAACTATTCTATATTTCAATTTTTTACTTTAAACATGTCTGTATTTTAAAACTAATTGTATTTATTATTATTTCAAGAAATATCTGCCTAATAAAAACTATAAGATGGATTGATTTTGATGCAACATTATTTGTTCAATAGTTTACAATTTAAAATTGTATTTATTATTTTCTCAATTTTCAGCAGTGGTGGTTTGAATGTAACTGGATTTTCTCTCTGTATGTGATGCTGACAGGTAGAGATACGCTTCTATTTTAAACTGAATCAGTTGGATTTCCTGTAGATTGCCACCATAGCAATTATGCTTGTCTTTATTCATCTATTTTTCTTTAAGTTTAAGTTTGATTTGGTGATGTTGTTGCATTTTGTGGCTTATAGGAGGAAATAAATGCTTGTTGTGCACCTGCAGAGGTCACATACTAGCATTGTCATTCAGTTGCCAAGGCACTGCTGTTAAGGGCTGATGGAGAAAGGTCAACCTGGTCATCTGTTGTTATTGGGTCATGAGCTCTATGTTGGTGTGGAAGCAGCAGTTTGTGGAGACCTGTCTGCCTCTGAATTTAGACACTTTTTCGTTCAATTTTTTTTTTTAGTGGTCAGTTTGCCTTGTGATTGGTTCTCAGCATTCAGGCAGTTTGGGAGCATACTTGCTTGCAGTCTGCACCTGTGAAAATGTTTCTGAGTGTTCCCTCCTTTTGCGTTCTATTCCCATCTTTTCTTTTGCTATCTGTTTTTTTTTCTTTGAGCAAATTCTGCGAAGATTTAGTGTTTAATTTATTTGGACAATCCACAAAACAGACTGCTGTTTAGAGTTTACTTTACATTTTACTTTTAAATTCTCTCAGTAACTATCGATAACAAATAGTAAAAAAACAGTAAATAATTCCGTAATAATCATGAATCATGAATCAAGGAATTTATGATGATTCTCTAAAAAAAACAAAAAAACTTAATAAAACTGAACATAATTTAATACATTTGTTTTAAATTCAAATGCCTTTTTCTAGTTTTTTTCACTTTATAAAGTTTAAAAGGTTAATTTTTTTTCTGTTTTACCTAAATGTTTTTTTTTGTTTTCAGTTACAAGAAGCACTGTCGCCACCATTTTTTTCCATTGTAATTTTTTTTTTACAATATATTTAAGCGTATGTGACCTCAACATCCTCATTCACACCTATTGTCACCTAAAATTTGTCATTGCACAAAATGTATTAAATAACTAATAATAACTCCACTTCTAAAGGAATTCAAATTTGGGAAAGCTTTATTTTGTAAATTTACAAATGCATAAATATCTATGTATATGTGTGTGTTTGTGTTTGTTTATGAGAATCTACAAATGACAGAGCTGGAAACATAATTTGTAGTCAAATACATTCATCAGAAAGAAAACGTTTTTTTTATTTTTTATTTATGATTGTGACCATAAGAAAGCTCCATGTTTGACATTTTCTATATAAAAAAATGTTCAGGCTAACTCTTATTCTTTCCTATTTCCAGTATTCAGTCTCTTTTGAAAAAGAAAATATTTCTAATGGTGCATTTTTTGAACAATCCAATGTAATACAAAGTTTTTGGTGTAAGATGTCTGACTTGAGTGTGGTGCACATGTTTGCACAGCTTTGAGAAGGGATGAGTAATTGTTGATGATAGGAGGGTCTGTCTTCATGCAGGGACGCCCTCCCTGCTCTCCGCCAAGCTGCCAATCATCTGTCCCACCTCGCATCTTACTGACTGATAGTGATGTGTCCTCTCGGTGCTCGTGGATAAATGATCACTAATCAGCCTCCGAAGATGAAGGACAAGTCTGTAAGTAAAAGAAAGACTTTCTATGCTTTACAAGGTTTTTTTTATATATGTCAAAACCTGATTTGTTTCTTTGGCAGGAAGGCTGTTTTTTCCTGTTGTGGTTAGGCTGTGTGAAGGCGAGGCAAACATTTGTTATGCTGAAAAAACACAAACAAAAACTTGGCTAGTGCTACACACATCTTCATTATTGTTCAGTAGATCATCGTTATTCCAGCTTGATGTTAACAAGAATGGGTGGACGTGAGATACATTTTTATTTTTGGTCAAATCATGTCAGGTACAGCGGCTACAGAAAGATTGTAGCCGCCTCCATGTTGTTAAAAACAGCAATAACCACATTTCTCAAAACTATTGAAAACTTGGCAATGAATGTGTTTCCATTTATAACAAACTGTTGCAAAGGAAATAAAGCTTCCTTGTCTGACTTCCTTTGCAGGTGGTAGCAGTGGCTGTAATATTGTTAATTTCTAATGAAATTCATCTGCCGCTTCATCTGTGCTGCCTTTAGAATTTTTCAAACACGTCTCATTGTAACGCTGTCTGTAATAACACCTATACACTGTTAGCTCAAACCTGCAGCTTAATCATTTCTCTCAGAAAATACATTTATGGTACATCTTGTTAAGCTTTAAAAAGAGAAAGTATAGTTCTAAAGAGATCTTCTATGGAAGTTTCACGTGGCTTTTTAACTATAGGAACTGAGAACTCTTTACGTTTTCCTTCATAGACTACAAATAAATACTAAATGTGTCTCTTCTGATTCTCGTAATATCCTAGCCATGGTTTGTGGTATAGTGGAAGTAGGAAAAGTAAAGTTGCGTAGTTGAACCAGCAGTTGTCATAGTGCACAGACCACGTGGAGCAGTTAGTGGCTATGAATCCCGCTCTGACGCTAGCTTACCCTCTGACTTCTTTCTTTACAAAAAAATCTATTTTAAATATTGTATATATGTATTTTCTTGGCTTTGCCTCTGCTAAACACCACATTAGGAGGTAACTTGATGGCGTTAGCGGGTGATTGTATGATAGGGTAAACAGACCAGTAGTAGGCTGAGGTTCCTGAAAAATCTAGGAGTCTCTTTAGGAGACTTTAAATGGTAAATGGACTTTACTTTCTAGTCTAATTGACCACCGAAAGCACTTTACCAAGCCACTTTCACCCCCGATACATGCATTGGTAGACAATTTGGGGTCAAGTACCTTGCCCAGTGTCACATTGACATATGGAAGGGGGCAGCTGAAGTTCAATCTGCAACCTGCCTGATTGCAAGACGACTACTCTACCCACTGTGCCACATTTAGAAACGAACAGTTAGAAATGCCTGAATTTACATTATCTAGATTTGTTTTTCATTGAACTTTTTTGTGTACCAATAATCATCTAGTAATGCCCAAATCATAAACAAAGCCTGTATAAAGCTATAATTTATAACGGTCACTTTATAGTTTATAGTTTATTTGTTTTCTGCAAATATTTTGGGATTCTTCCAAAGGATTAAAAACCTTAAATACACTCCTAAACTTTCTCCTATTTAGAATAGATTAGGACAACATTCTAGTAATAGGCTTCTTCAGATGTGTTGGAACACTAACCACTACAGCAGGTTGTTCCTCCCTGTAACCATCACCATCTACAACATATGAAAAAACAGACCCTGAAACAGTTCTCATAGGAAAGGCACTTCCCAGAGTAACTCATTTGTTGAATATTTCTACGAGCATTGCACACATAGAGACATACATTTTTACCCATTCATCTTTTAAAATAACACAACAAACCCAGTCAGAGTTCATGGAGAGCATCTCTGAACATCAATTTTGAAAAAGCAGATCTCAAATAAATTTAGGTCTGAATGTTTGACCGCTGTGATGTAAACCACTTTGAGGTCTCTCCAACTGTATATCAAGTTTAAAGCTTTAAAAAACGTTAAGGGTTTCAAATAATTATTTTAGTTACGAAAAACAAGTCAAACGCATGGGAATACAATTATTGTTGACAAATAATACCATGTCGTCATTACACTTTCCAAAAATGTTTAGCCGATTGTGTGGATTATTTCCGCAGTACAGGCTCACACTAAACACAAACTAAACTCTCAAAGATGTTTAAGGTAACTGAAAAAGTTTGAAACACATCTGGGAAAGGAGAGAAAAACATGTGGATCTTTTTTATCAATGACATTGTTGTTACAGTAGTATTGTGCAGTATCACCATAATACATAGTTAAGCTATACTATGGAGCCTTTAAATTGTTCAAAATATATAAAACAAAAGAAATTATCAAAATAACTAAATTGGGAAAACTTTCAGAAATTTCTGGACATCTATGTAAGGATACTGTCCAGATAGCTGGGCAACATGGTTTCAAATAAAAAATCTGATTTGTTCATACTGAATCCAATTCTCTTGCTTTTTTCTAAAAAAAATTTAAAATGACAAAAAATATTTTCAAAAGCTTTATTTCAATCATCTTTTCTCTCAGATGACCAAATGTAACTTCAAATAAATACATGGTATAAAACATGCTTATAAAATCAGATGATAAGCCATGGGGCTGACATTACTGGTTTATGGAAACCAAGGAATGCATTGCTGAAAAAAGTTATTATCTTCCAAAAATTAAATACTCAAAAACATAAACTTCTAATATTCAATAAAATTGATATATGGACCAAATCCATTTGGTTCTATGCCTGGGAAGGCAGCATGCTGTCTTATCGCTGTAGCTTGGTCCATGTGGATGGCATCAATAAGATACTTACTCATGTGAATATATCTGAATCTATCTGGAAAGCTCTCTGTTATTATAAATCTGGATAACACGTTGATTAAAACTGATACTACTGCTTAATATATATTAAAACTAATATTTTAGTATGAAGCCAACATTAAACTGTATTGATTGTTATAGATCCACAATTTAATATAAGGAGTTTGAGTCTTTTGAGGCTAAGACTTTCCAGAGTATTATTTATGTAGGCATTTAACGATTACATCCTATTCATCCATCCTTTGGCTATACCTGCTTTATTAACCAATCCTTTTTTTTAAATCTAATTTTAGGATTTGGTCTTATATTTTTTTCCCTTTTTGTTTAAATGGGAATCAAACTTTTGGTGGTTAAGTTCTACTTTGCATTTGATCATGATTCTAACAGAGTTTGCTGGATGATCCATGAATTTACCTCATTTATTTTCTGGTATCAATCAACATCAGCAATTGAACAGTTAATGTCAAACCTGCTGCTGCGGATAAACGAGTCTGAACCCTGACTCCATAACATGAAGAGCTTTGACTAACATCTGACACACGACGTATCTGCATTCCTTCCACTCGAGCTCGCCTCAAAGTGCTGATGTGTAGATTTGGAACACTACAGAAAACTTTAGGACATTACCGTGAAAAAAACCCAAACTTCTCTTTATCGTTGCTTCTAACTAAATGTTCTGATGATCTTTTAAGAAAACACTACACAACTCTTTAATAATCTAGTGATTTAGCTCTAGATTCCAAGCAAATACACGGCTAAAGTACAAAGATATTCAGAAAAATAAATTAAGCTTATATCCCCCTATATATGGTGCCTATTACCTGAGTGGAAAAAAGCAGTTTGTTTGTTATTGAAAGGCAGATAATTATGGAGTTCTTGTACAATGTGGAAAGAAGAAATTTTAATCAGAAAGTTTGATTTTGAACAGACCTTTATATCAGATTTAAGAGAACATCCATTTTTTTCAGTTTAAAACACAGGAGCAGCCAAAGGTTCATAAGCTTCCTGCCTTTAGATCCAGACAGAGTTTCATTATTTACACATGACCCCTGTCTGAAAGTTTAAGAGCTATTCCTTGTTGCCTGGGTTTGTGTGAGGCCCCTCTGAAGTATCTGCGTTCAACTGTAAGAGCCTGTCTGCTTCCCATAATGCACCAGCCCATCTACTGCCTGGTGAAGGCAGTGAAAGGCGCTATTGTTCCTGTCACTCCGAGGCATATTGCATGCACTTATGACACAGAGTGGGAGAAACGATTCACACTATGTCTTTGAATCAGTCCGTTCTTATGGATAAATGGTATTCTATGCAGACTTTGATTTATAATCCCATCATTTGAAAAAGTTATTGTCTCAATGTTTACCATAAAAGAACACAGTAAATTTGTCTCTATGTTGTAAAAGGATATAGAAAAAAGATTTGTGACATTTTGTAAGATGAAGGAGAATCCGTCATGCTTGTTTTCTAAATTGAATCTGTATCTTTAATCTGAGTAAATACCAGATCTGAGAAATAATCCAGTTGCCTCATCCTCTGAATCAAGCAGCCAGTTAAAACTTTGGAAAAAAACAAAAATCTTCAGTTACTTCTCTAACTGATGTGTAGCTACCTCGGGCTGGCAAAGCTCACAGCTTCTCTGGAGGATTTTTCCAGCATGATGTAATGTTTTGCTGATTCTCTAAGTACATTGCCATGTGCGGTGACATTCAAAACTAAATTTCCTCCACTTTAAAAAGTGAATTCCAATCTCTTCTCAGGCAGATCCTTTATGCTTCACAGACCACACAAACCCTTTCAGTCCCCAAAACATAGTATTGTGTGCTTTGACCTTTTGTGAGAACATTTGACTCTCCATGTTCTCAGGTTACACTCACATACACTCTGTACTAAAATAAGGCTGATCCATTTGTGGAAAAAAATCTATCTCGAGCAAAGTCACTGAGCCAAGAAAGACACAACAGCTAATGGAGGTGTAAACGAAGAGCACAGATCGTGAAAAACAGCGTTATCCGTCAGCGGCCAATCAATTTTTGTCCTTGCTGTATCGAGTATGGCTTCTTGCTCCTTTGTTCAGTGCTGTAGGATATTTCGGGACACAAATTGATCTCTGATAGCATAGGAGTCAAGGAGATGTGGAACTCGACAGTTGATCTCTTTCTTCAAGGCATGTGTAAGGTGAGCTAAAAACCAACCCTGCCACTGACCTCCTCAAGACGTTGGAAATGTGCTCTTGTATTCCAGACTTGTCATGCATTGCTAGTAAGAATTTGCACTAAGGGATTGATGTTGCTCCCTTTTACAGTATCCATGTTGAAAATGTGCAGTGTTACTGTATGACAGTGACTACAGGAACATGTATAGGTTTGCTGGCTCCTGTGTTTTTTCTTGTCTCCTGTCTTCTCAAACCCCCAGTCAGTTGTGGCTATTCATACTTAACCAGGTTATGGCTCTGGACCTGCAGGAGGTTTCTTTCTGTTAAAGGGTAGGTTTTCCTCTCTACTTTGGTTACATGCATGTTCAGTATGAGGGATTGTGCATGTTCTTCTTTGATAGGATGTGCATTACACTTCTACCATCTTATGAATGTCTGTAGTGACATATGCATTAGAAGTGCTTATTATCCTATTCAGAAAGACAGTTGAAAGTGATTTGTTGAGTTTAGGGAGTAAAAGGCAGCAGACTCCTGTCATGCTGGGTTTGTTTGGGTTGGGACATTATCCTCCTTTCCACTCATTTTCTGAGCAACTGTGTTACTCTGATTCTTATGCAGTTATGAATGTGGCGGGGGAATGTGTGTGGGATTCAGTAACAAAGGGGGGTAGCACAGGAATTTTCACTGTGTTGCCTCATGTTGGAGTATGCTCGTTCCACCATTTCTTCCCCTGCTGGGCATAGTAAAGGGACGGTTTGTTAGATTGCTCTCTGGGCTCTACACACAACTGTGTTTATTTTCAAGCACTGAAGACCCGGAAACGATGTGCCTACTTATTTGAATCTAGAAGCACCACAGAGCTCATTCATTCACTTCTCAAGGGCCTCTTTTTGCTTTTATTTTCAGCCAAAGTTATGGGCTGCATTCCAAGTCTTTTCCACAAAGTCAGTGTTCTCCTGCTCTCCTTAAAGTAAACTCTCCACAGCCCCTTACTCAGTACCCGAGGTTTGTTGAGTCATGTGAGATCATGTACACAGAAACACAGTAGAGGTGGGGGCCGAGACCAGTTTGGTAGAGGTGGTGGGTGGAGTTGAGGACGGGGGAAGCAGAGGAACTAAAAATCACAGGCCAGCAGACATGAGAACATGCCGCCGCTAGCTTTGTATAAGGTAATGTCCAGCTACCATGCTGGGGTGGGACGTGTCCACAGATTTATTTTAATACACCTCCAGCGTTGCCAGCGGGGGAAGGGATTTGGAGACTGCCAGTTCATTTGAGGCCTACTCTTAAACTTCGATCAGGACAGGACTTATTAGTTGACAAAGTCACAAGAGAGGACTAAAAAACTACCAGAAGAGGTTTGGTTCAAAGTTTGGTCTTTTCATCTGTATGATTTGGACTGTGTTAATGACGCTGGGTTGCAGCTTCCTGTTACACATGCATGTTCGGAGTGCATTTCCTAGCAGGAAGACTTATATTTATCTTTTCATACTGTTTAGTGTTGCAGTGATATTGTTTGAGCATTGAGTGGGAATGCAGTCATGACTTATGTTTGCCCAAGTTTACAATAAAAGATTACAGTAGTTCCTAATATATACAGAAATTCCTTCACAATAGTTTCCAATCATTGTTTGTTATTTTATATTGCATTGAAACTTGCACCTCCTTCACTTGACACACACTCCCAGACTGTTTATCCCCAGCAAGTACATTTGGAATCTGTGCACCAAGACAGGGGACGACAGCAAGGGGCACGATGTTGGCCACTTTTATCCCTGAGTTTATGTGATGTAGTAGGGAGAGACATTGGAACTATAAGAAAACAGCAAGCACCTGTCCATGTCCATGTGGGCTTACTAATTATTCTTTCTAAAAGGAGAAAAATAGCCAATTAAAATAAAATTAAGAATACAATAGTTAAAGTGATGCACTGGAATGGATTAGCAAGGCATGCTGTAGTGTTCTGGTTTATGTAGCCAGATTTTCTTTTATAGCTGGCTTCATCTTTTGCCCACAGATGTTAAGGATTATTTCAATAATAATTATTAAAAACAAACAATTTTTTATAGCAAATAATATTAACCAAATCTGTTTTGCATTCAGATAACTATATATTGTTTCATTTGTTGCTGGACCCTGGAAAATCTTACTTCAAAGTCTGAAAAATCTAATCGAAAATCTCACTATAGTCTGAGTTCCCAGTTAGAAAATTTTGTAATGCTAACTTTGGGATCAATGTTGCCACTCTAATTATAAACAATAGTAAGCTGTTGTGAGAAAAAATAGCTGAAAACTTGTATAGCAGTCGTCTATTTGTCTGTTTGCTGTTGATGTTACCATTTTGAAATCCTAAATATGACTTCGTTAACTGAAACACTGTTAACCGGGCTGACGTCTTTCCAAGTTCTGAGTTCCAATATCCAAGGTAAATGGAACACAGAATAGATTTAGGAAAAAAAGGTGATTTTATTGATCAAGGCCAAAGAAACAATCCCGGTATATTCAAAAGAACAAAAACCATAAAGTCATACAAACCAGATTCCAAAAAAGTTGGGACACTAAACAAATTGTGAATAAAAAATGAATGCAATGATGTGGAGATGGCAAATGTCAATATTTTATTCAGAATAGAACACAAATCACAGATCAAAAGTTTAAACTGAGATAATGTATCATTTTAAGGGCAAAATATGTTGTTTCAAACTTTTATGGCATCAACAAATCCCCCAAAAGTTGGGACAAGGCCATTTTTTACCAATGTGTGGCATCCCCCCCTTCTACTTACAACACTCAACAGACGTCTGGGGACAGAGGAGACCAGTTTCTCAAGTGTATAAAAAGGAATGCTCTCACATTATTTTCTAATACAGGCCTCTAACTGTGCAATCTTCTTGGGCATTGTTTGTCGCACCTTCCTCGTTATGATGCGACAAATGCTTTCTATAGGTGGAAGATCTGGACTGCCGGGTGGCCATTTCAGTACCCGGATCCTTCTCCTGCGTAGCCATGATGGTATGATTGCTCCAGAATGTGGTCTGACATTATCTTGTTGCAATGCAGGGTCTTCCCTGAAAGAGATGACATCTAGATGGGAGTATTTGTTGTTCTAGAACCTGAACATAGTTCTCTGCATTAATGGTGCCTTGCTAGACATGCAAGCTGCAGATGCCACAAGCACTCATGCAACCCCATACCATCAGTGATGCAGGCTTCTGAACAGAACGTTGGTAACAACTTGGGTTATCCTTGTCCTCTCTGGTCCGGATGACATGGTTTCCCAGTCTTCTATATAGAACTTCAAATAGTGACTCATCTGACCACAGATCAGTCTCCATTTTGCCACATTTTAAAAGACCCCTGGCCCAGTGCAAACGTCTGAGTTCGTGGAGCTTGCTTAGAAATGGCTTCCTCTTTGCACTGAAGAGTTTCAGCTGGCAACGGCGGATGGCACGGTGGATTGTGTTCACTGACAATGCTTTCTGGAAGTATTCCTGAGCCCATTCTGTTATTTCCTTAGCAGTGGCATTCCTGTTTGAGGTGATGTGACGTTTAAGGGCCCCGGAGATCACGAGCATCCAAAAGAGTTTTACGGCCTTGACAGCAATTGTTCCAGATTCTCTGAATCTTTTGATGATGTTATGCACGGTTGATGATGATAACTTAAAAGTCTTTACTATTTTACGCTGGGTAACACCATTCTGGTATTGCTGCCATATCTTTCTGCACAACAATGATGGAATTCGTGATCCTCTTACCATCTTGGTTTCAGAGAGACACTGACACACGAGAAGCTCTTTTTATACCCAATCATGTTGTCAATTGACCTAATTAGTGTTCATTGGTCTTCCAGCTTTTTGTTATATGCTCAATTTCCTTTTTCCAGCCATTTATTGCTACTTGTCCCAACTTTTATGGGATTTGTAGACACTGAAATTTTGAATCAGCATATTTTTCCTTTAAATTGTTACATTTACTCAGATTAAACTTTTGATCTGTCATCTGTTCTATTAGGAATAAAATATTGACATTTGCATCCTCACATCATTGCATTCAGTTTTTATTGACAATTTGTTTAGTGTCCCAACTTTTTTGGAATCCGGTTTGTATGTAAAACTACTTCATCTGTTACAGTATGTCGCACTGCATTGATTTGTGAATAAACAGGAGTTTTCGTACACAGACCGACTGTTTGTTGGTCAGGTATCACTTGAACATTTCCAAGCTGGGAGCAGAACAATGTGTTAAAACCATGTTGCCTGTGAGGTGATGATGGCCGATCTTTTGGCTTCACATGATTCACTGCTGTTAACTAGTTCAATCAGGAAAACAAGGTTGGTCATGGGGCTAAGTTGGTAATTAGAGGGTGCGGAACTTTGAACTGTTGTTCTGCTGTTCCAGCCTGTTTTTGAATAGCACAGATCTTTGTAGACTCTGTAAGCTTGATCGGTTTGTTTGTGAGTGACCAAACGTGGCTTATGGCGAGTCTGAGCTTAGAGAAAAAGGAGCTTTGGTGAAGTGGTTGTTAATGCCTCGACAGAGAGCTCTCCTGTGTTTTCTCTGTGGAGGTTGGATGCTCTGCAATGGACTGGCAGACAATGCTAGATGTGCCCCACCCACCCTCATCCCTCCACCTCATCCCCCTGGATCCAACTATTCCACCAAACTGCCCCAATCAAACAGTTGATGCATGCAAATTCCCACTGTATTGTGCAGACTAAGAAATCCTTTCTAAGGCAGGAAAATAAGGATTTTATTTTAGTTTTGGTTTGTTCCAAAAAGAACTACAACAACTGGTAGTGAAACTGAAACCTTTTCAGTTTTTTTTCCAAGTTTAAACTTGCAAAGAAAAGCTTGTTTAAAGGTGTCTTGTAAATAAGTAAAAGTTGGGGACATTGTTTTGTTGCCCATTTTCTCTACGGCAGCCCTGCTCCAAAGGACTAGTCACCATGGAAACTATTATGTGGGGCAACTGGCAGTGAAGCACTTTAGAAACCTCCTTGGAATATATTAATAGCTACAAACCCCCCGCTCTACTCACCTTCAACCTCCCACCATTGTCTTGGAGCTAGTTTACCTCAGGCTGCCTTCTTAGGATTTCATCCCACAGTTCTGGAATGTTCAACCCAAAAATTATGTTGGGCTTGAAATAAATCCTTAAAGTACTTACTTTCGGCTAAAAATACAAAGATGCATAATGTACACTGCAGAAAATTGACAATGTGTCTTGCTAAGCTAAATAGTCAGATTAGAAATACAAGCAGGACAAAGGAATCTTTTACAACATGTATGTTGAGACACAATTTTGCAGAGAAAGTCATACTGGTCCAGGTTCAATCAAACAGTGAGACTACAATACTACTTTCTTGTTCATAACTCATTTCCATGTGGAATCCTTGCTTAAGATTTAATTACATGAACTTTGAAAATCAGTAACTTGCCTTTACACAAAGGAATGGACTTAAAGCTTTTCTATTCTTTCTTTTTTGCAGCTATATGTGCCAGATTTGTTTGCAGAAAAAGCGGCTTTCTAGAGATCAATTTACCCATCTGGCGGAGTGGATTAGAAAAGCCGAGGCAGAAAGTGCTATGGTCAGACTCTTCGTTGAATTAGGGGTGAATCAATATAAAAAACCCAAGAGGCGACTGAGGTTACCGTAGTAGACGCTTTGTTTGCAACACGGTGAAATTGGGATGTTGTGTTGGGGATCCAGACTCACTTCTACAGCTCTGTTAGGATGTTTTTGTTTATGATTAAGGTGGGCAATATGCAGACTTTCCCACACATAAAAGTGAATGAACAACAAAACGGTCTGCACCCCACCCCCACCTGCTTCCAATCATGGCAGAGGTTCTGGAAATATTGACATACAAAGCCTGGAGCAGCCCCTGAAAGGCTCGGAATCCCCCTGGGAAGACACTATGCGGGAGGGTGAGTTGGACCCTTGGAATGCACTCGAAAGAGTTAGTCACTTATTTACAAGTTGAACTCGGTGAACCCTGCCTGACTCAGCCACTTCCACCCTGGCCAGTCTGGCTTACCTCTCCCTCCCATTTTGCCCTCTGTTTTGTTCTTAACCCAAGCCTACAGCTCCCCCTTTGCTGGCCCCGACTCTTCATCCGGTTATTGACAGGGATGTCACATTAATGCCCCTCATTGGCTGGAATCTTAACCTGTGCTTCTGGCAGCCTAATCCAGCCCCACACGACCCCAGTCCCCCAACTGCTCTCCATAAGCTGCAAGAGCTGAGGTCATGAGTTTGTGACGAGTAACAAAACAATGCCTTGAAATAAAGCTTGTGGAAAGGAAATATAGTTTCATACATTTCCTTCTATGGTAATATACATTTGCTTGTGGAAAAAAAATCTCAAACAGTATTGCAGTAGATTGCTTTTTTTAAGGTTCAGAAGGATGTTAGCTTTTATATACAGCCACAGACCTTCTGTGTTGTTACTTCTTCTCTTGCTTACACCCTGAATTAGACATAAGCTACTTTGTTTTTGTTTTGTTTTGTAGTACATTTGAAGTTTGGTTGTTGTCAGCCATAGTCATAGACATCCATGTGTACTAATGGGGACTGCTTTGTGTCGAAACTGACAGAATTAAAGGGTCAGATGTTGTTTTAAGGGGACTCTTTCAAATTTTATTTTATTAGTCATAAACGAGTCATGCAAATGGTTTTCAAATATAGAAACACTATGTCAAATGACCTGCTTTTAATGTTATTTATTGTGTACAGTTAGTTAAATGCCTATTCATTTTAGAGATTTTCTCAATACACTAGGTGGATAAAAAAATTACCTTCAATAATTTCAACACAACTCAGTTTCAATAAATCCCAAACTAAAGTTGGAAGCAAGCGTTGGAAAACACACAACAGTTAGTTAGAGTCACTGAACTTTAGGTACAGGTTAATTAAACCTCAGATTGCAAGATAGTGAAATTATTTTTTTCCCCCATTTCAAAGTAACTTTTCACAGTCTACTAACTTTAAATTTGACTTTATCACCACTTAATAGTTTTTATTAGCAGAAACAACACTGATATAAAGCAAGATAATAAGATTAAAATAGTAAGCTGTATATCTGAAATTTTCCTAAAAACAGCAGAAAGTTCACCATGTAATTCAGTCTAAATTGACTATTTGTTTCTAGTCGTATTAAATTCCAGTTTCATTTCCGTATGGTCTTATTGACATGTTTGTGTCATCCATTGGTTAAAGAAATAGTACATATGTGAAGTGAACCTGTTTTATCATACATGAGTTTCCAGTTGTTTATAGTGACCAGTGACGGCAGATCACTGATCACCCTGTGTAAAGTTGTTTTTAATGTTTGAAACAGAATCTGTTAAAATGCCTGGAGGTTAACTAAACCACATCTTTTCATGTCATATGTTAAACTAGCACTGCCTGGTAAAACACCGTGGTGCAGATTCAAAGTAAAGTTGTTGTAACATTTGTCACAGTATTAGTCATTTTAACTTCATGCTTTGCCACCATAAACTAGGGTATGCAAGACTGGCTGTGGCTTTGGCAGCTATTAACTTTGCAGTCACTGCCTGTGTTTTTGGTTCGGTTGAAAGTTCTCCTGGTACAGGTGTTTCTGCTAGAGATTTCTTCCTGTTAAAAAGTGCTGTGGTAAGTCGACAATCAATTCAAACATATTTATTATCACATATTAAAAAAAATACTTCACACCACATGCAAAATGTTAAAGTTAAAGTTGTGTAAAGGGCAAACAAAGTAACAAAGTGATCAATGTTAAGAGCAAATCTGGGGACAGCACATAAGCAGTCAGAGTAAAACTAAATTATATTTTAAGCATTTGGGATCATAATTACAAAAAGAGAGGATGATGAAGAATCTCCTATGAGTAAATCCTGGGTAGTCTGTGAAGGGCTCATGTAGTCCTACTGAAATATTGACATATATCTGTCTGAGTGAATTTGTCTGGGCAAGAACACAGGCTAAACTGATATGTTCTCTCAGAAGCAGGTTCTAGGACTATTTTCTCTATCTGTTCAGCTGTGGCAGTTGAAAGTTATAGCCCTGTGATAAATGTTGCTGTCGCTTACTGCAGTAAAGGGGGAAAGGCATTACTTTCAGTTCACTCAGCAGTCATCCAATTTACATGTGCAGAATGACGGAATGTATATGAAGCATGTTCTGTGGAACAGTTTGCGACAGGTGTGCCTTGCTTTGGCCCTTGCTCCAACTGTGATGAAGCTAACCTCCTCTTGGCTTGAGGCAGGGAATCTGGTAAGGCAGGCCGACCATGCTGAGCTGCTTGGCATGCTGTGGGTTACTGAATGCAGAGAAGGCAGACAGATACAATCAAACTGTGACTATCAAATGTGTTCACCCCTCTGGATGTCATGCTGTTCTTATTACTTTTACAAAATCGGTCATGATAAAATAATGGCATTTTAAAATTAAAGCATTTTTAATGTTGAATTCAAAAACTATTTTTAACAATATAATGACCGGTGGTGAAAAATAACTGGCTGTAAATGGCGGAAATAAAATGTACGCAATGACGTATATCACTAATGTCCCCACCCACCCGACCCGTACAATGCGCAATCATGTTTGAATTCACGCATGCGCAAATTGTTGTTTAGGAAGTAAAATGGGACGAACAAGACGCATCATTCACCAATGAAGAGAGGTTCTCCCCGTACGGCAGCGAAAATGGAAGCTTGCAAGAGAACAACCATGTTCGAGGTCTTTGAGAAAAAGGGAGGTGCGCGCTCCCGATATCAGGGGGCGTTACTGTAGATGAGGTGGTGCATGTACAGTGTTGCGAAAATGAGAATGAGCTGAAGATCCTCTCCTATACCTTTAACTCAATAAAGGTCCAGCCAATTGGTTTCAAGTAGTATTACAATCAGTGGAAAGGAGATCCTTTGAGTTCAGTGAGTGTGTCTCAAGTGATTGTAGTGTAAAGATGTATGTGTGTGTCGTGTCCAATTGCTGGTTTATCAGTTTTACTATCATATCAACATGAAGACAAAACAACACTACAAGCAAGTCAGAGAATATGTTTTGTGGAAATAGTTACATGTGTAAATCTATTAAATAAAATCGGGCCATTGTCACAAACCTTTTTCAGAGTGCAAGGAGTCACTATGACTATGTTGTAGAATTTCCTACCTTCAGCAGCCGGGATGGGGGAGACTACAGAAAATAGCTGTTCTCAGAGTTTTTGCGAATCAAAGCCTTAAAGAAAAGAGGAAAAAAGAAAGCCACTGTTTAAGAAAACTAATTAAGAAGCTAGATTATAGTTTGCCAAAAGGCACAGGGGCGACTCCATGGTCAAGCGGAAGAGGTGGAGAGAGGTCTGGTGATAATAAAATGGAAATATTTGGCCATCAGACAAGACTGACCATCACTTAAAACACCCCCCCCCCCCATGGCGGTGGCAGTATAATGCTGAAAGGATG
>JAVLVB010000299.1:1029867-1045600 GCA_032876305.1 Orestias chungarensis
ATATATATATATATATATATATATATATATATATATATATATATATATATATATATATATATATATATATATATATATATATATATATAAAATTCAGTGGGGCTGTGGAAAAATTAAAGTTCTTTAGAATTATAGTTATTTTGGTTTTCAAGGCTTTAAGAATCACATAGGATTGTGTCTGGGGAAAGAAAGAAAAAGAAAAAAATCTGCAAAAGGTCAACCAGAAATAGGTTTTGTTTACAACTTGCATGCAACTTTCATTTGACTTTAGTGAAATGTGTTTCCTGAATCTTTACACTGCATCAGTTTTGCCAGTGTAAGGTTCCCTACTATGCCTCCACTTAGCTGCTGCTCCCAGCACTGTCATGCATTTGTGTGTAGGCGTGTATATATACATGTGTTTGTGTGTGCTCTTAGCACCTAACACCCTTCACAAGCTCCCACCATCCGAAGTCAGCACTCACTCCTCCTGTCACCTCATTGTTAAGATGAGCTCAACAACTGTTAAAACACAAAGTTTTGACAAAAGCACAAAACATGAGAAATCTCTTAATAAGTCAGCTTGTAAGAAACACCATTACTTACTCATAGTTGTTTGTCAACGATGAAGCTCTCTGGAATTTTCTTTCAGAATATCTATAAAATAGACATCAGTTTCATTGTATTCTGTACAAGTTTTTTTTTAAAAACATTTTTAATGTCAGGCTTAAGAAAATATAACTATACCTTTATATAATATAAACCTAAAGCATCCCAGGTTTTAAAAAAATAGTCCCAATGTTGATCAATGAAACTGTCTCTAAACCTTTTAGAGAGACAGAACTTTAGTTAAAAGAGAATCGATCCAAAGGTGAATCTCCTGAACAAAGCCAACCAATATGGAATTAGCATGTTTTACCAGATCACATTCCAACCATAGATAACATTTAAGGGAATCGTTGATCCAGTGTTTAGATACTTAATGTTTTTGAAACAATTGTTTGGTTTGGTTTTTGTTTACTTACATAGTTTCTTAGAGATGTTGGTTTACTTAAAACCAGGCTCTAAGAACTAATGAGTATTAGATTGGTAACCTGATCAACTTGTCTAAAGCTGTTGAGTTTATCCAGAGCCTTAACTTAAGCCCTAACCTCACCTTCAGCCTGTTATTATTTCCTCTCACTTAAACCATCACTCAGCACTGTCACCTTTACATGATACCTTAATGCCCAATTTTTCAGCCCAGTCACCCTCAGAAATAATCAGGTTCCTAAAAATTTAATCAGAAAACATCTTTACAGTGTATCACTTTTTACAAAAATGAACATATGGATGTGGTAAGACTTTTTTCCCTCATAATTTAAATGTAATGGGCAAGAATAATTACAGCGCAGACATAAACCAAATACAATGTGCAAGAAGTTGGTGGGGTTATTTTGTAACTTGGCCTGTCTGGGTCACTATAAATCCATTGAAGGATTAGGGAACTAAAAATAACTGCTACGAGAGGGGACTTAGTGCACAGTCCAAACCATAAACAAGCAAATGGCAATTTTTCTGAGGCCAACCTTTCAGTGAGCAATTTGTGGTGCGACCTCGGTCAGGAAACGGCGGCACGATAAAGAATAAGCATTTAGTTGTGTTTGGAGCTTAAGAGTAGCCTTCTTACAGGCAGTGTCCATTGTGTGGCAGCTGCAAAGCCACAGAGAAGCTAAAAGAATTAAGACGGTTGGCAATGCAGATCAATGGTGCCTTCCAAGAATTCTGTCTCACTACAAAAACCAACAGCATGTCGCAGACACTGACGGACGTGTAATTTCAGCCAACACCGTCTCTCATCTCCAAATAGGTAGCTTGAATCTGCAGTTCGTCCTTCTTGGCCTTCATGAGACTGATGTGAACGGAGGCTGGCCTTCCTCTTTCGTCAGCAAGTTTGATTTAAGAGCTTTAAGGTGCTTGAAAACTGTCCCAGACATATTCATAACAAATCATTTAAAAGAGGACATATAATATTTGAATACTTGACAGAAAAAAACTGCTGAAGTTTTCAGCTGTTGTTTTATTTTTTACTAAAAAGTACCTGCATAGAGTCGTCTCTGGATTGTGTTATTTGTATGTGATATAATACTCGAAAACATATGGATATTGTGGCCCCATTTAACAGTGTTATTTGTACCTTTGGCAGGCAACAAGTATATATATATATATATAAATAAATCATGTCATGATCATCAGGTTGAAAAAAAAAACATAATCCAGTCATATTGGTGAGATCTCAATCTGCTGAGAACTCAGACATCCTTACTAAATAGCACAGGTTTGTATGCTGGACTCTGGCTTAGGATGTACAATGTCAGAATTCTAACCAAGTGACTCATCCACAAAACACCTGACTGCTGCTGCACTCTATCTCTTATCCTTGAACTTGTTATAGTTCAGCATTTTAATCAAGCGGAAATCAATAGTCCCAGAGATAAATATTGATGAGAGCCGAACTAAGACTTTGATTGGGGTATTTGTTTGCAACTAGCTGCACGTTAAGTGATTGTTCACATATACTGCAGAGGTAAGGGCTTTAGAGATTATTATGTGCCGCGTGTAATGTGGAACCATGTCTTTTTTTTAATTTGGGAATAATTGATGATTAGCTCTACCTGTGAAATATTTAAAATAAAATTATGCTTAAAATGTGCAGAAATGCCAGAAGAATAAAAAAAAAACACATAGTGAGATACCTCCTGAAGACTTTATCAAAATAGAAGAGGAAAATATTAGTTATATGAAAATCTACCTAAAGATTTATTGTAGAAGTTGTATTTTGGATGTTAAAGTTTATGGTACCATACTGGGAGAATTCACCAAGTACAGAATCCTTTTCTATATGTGAATTAGACAATAAATTCAGTTCAGTGGATCACAAATATTACCAAACAATGAGGATAATTATGTTTATACAACCTAAAAAAAAATTAACTACGTATTACTAAATTTATTTTTTACTAATTACCTACCGTAGATTTTCAGTACTGTGCTATGGCTTTACATCTAATGTAAAAACAAGCAGCTAGCACTCTAAATGTGTTAACCAGATTTCTATAGTTGTATGTGTGAGTAAAATCACTCCAGATAAACACAAATGTTATCTTCTATAAGCATTCGCCTGTATACTCCAACTAACCAACCTTTGTATCAGCAACAATGCAGCCTGTGAACTGAACAAACAGAATATCTGGCTTAGTGTTGGCTGGTTCCGCCTGCCTACTAATATTTCCACAGCGATAATTGGCCGCACAAAATGGCCTAATCAATAAGCACTGCTTTCTCTTCTCAGGTTGAGTCATCAAGACTGCTGCCCAAAGCCACTAAACCGCACTGTGTCTCATATTCACACACTTGAAACTGTAACCGTTTAGTGCGAGTCGTTATACTTGATGCACAAAGATTGTCTCTTGTGTTAAAGAACCTAAACATCTCTCAGTGACCCATGATTAGTTCACAGTGATTTAACGTACGATTGATTCTGTGATACCGTTGTACAGTATCTGGTCCTGGAGCTTTAATCTACACAACATTCCATTACCCACACGAGATAGTATGATACACTGCTCGTTTGTTAGCTGGAGTTCTGTTCTTTCTGGAGCTACGACAAGAAAAATCAGCTGACTAAAGGCTGTTTTATACGAAACTCTCCACACTCTTGCATAGCTGAGCTTCACTTGTACAATGTAAAATGAGTGCAGTGGTTTCACAAAACACAGAGAAATGTTCTGCCAGAGCAATTTAGAGAACTGCAAATAGATTACATACTGAGAGGGAATAAAGCAGCAACTGACTCACTGACACAACAGTGTATTAATGAAATGCTGTTCATGATAGTGACCATCATCTTAAACTGTCTGAAACTGAAAGGTCATCATAGCAGTTGCCTAGCTGAGTTGATTGGTACATATTCTCTCACAGATTTTTTTATGCTGTGATTCATCACTAGTTTCCTGGTCAATTTATCATGTCAGCAGATTTTAGTAACTGTGAAATGTAGAGCTAGTTTTGCACAGAAAAGAAAATCCCCGCTTTGCCTCAAATACCCTTAAAACATGGGACATTGTCAGCAGATCTCAGTTGTCATGGAACTGGCTCAGTTTTTTTAAAATAACAACTAAAATAAACACAAAAAACAAATCAATAATATCCAAGATTGTGAAATACATCTCTGGTAAATTATCACAGTTTTTAGCATCTTTTGGCTTCTGGCATCGAGAGGAGTGAATGCTGCAAGTCAATGACTCAATGCAATCTGCTGGGGTTCAATTGGAAACTTTTTCAAATTGATGTGTTTATGATGTATCTTTAATTTTAATTGATTTTCTTGTAAAGTGCCTTGAGAAGACATCTGTTGTAAATTGGCACTATACAAATAAACTGATTCTTGATTCTATTCTTGATTCTTGATGTTAAGGTGCATTCTAGTTCAAGGTTCTTGGATCACGGTCCTAAAGAGAGCCATTGCTTCGAAAGAAGCTGAACGGAACACTTTTCCCACTGCAGCAGTATTGGTCAAGACTTTTCTAACCATGTAATTAAAGAAAAAAACAGTGACTTTTCTGTATGACTTACAGAGAGTCAATACAAAGTCCAAGGTGTAACCATAACAAAGTATAACATGACTTTCTCGGCGCAGACTTCCATGCCCTTTCACTGTTGCAGGGACAGGATAACACGTTTTTTGTTTTTTTTTAATCATGTGTTAGAACACATGGTTTTAAAAAAAAAACGTGTATTCCTGTCGCTGCAACAGTGTGCCATACACATCTGCTTAACATTTACAGCATAAATGCTAGAAAACTAAAATTAAAGTTTTCAGAAATGTCAGTTCTAAACTATTTTAAGTTATGTTACAAACACTATGTGAAAAATAATCAGTTTAAAATATTCAGGACTCTTTCTACACAATCTCAGGACTTTTTCTCTTCTCCCCAGCAGAATCTCTTTACCAGACCCTCTTTTTAGAAATAAAATGATACCCTGGTCATTTCTTTTTTTTTTTGCACTGGTAAATTCATGGAAAACACAAGTGGGTAATATTTGATCACTGAAAAGCTCATTGCTTTAAAGATGTATATAGTAGGAACAGTCATTGAGATCAATAGTTTTCTTCACCAACTAACAAGTTGGATGCTATTGACCCTATACAACTTGGTGTGCAAAGAAGGATTCCTCATCAAATGAAGAACATTAAGGTGAACACTGGGCATTATGTTCATTAGACTCTTGTAGAAGAGTGTCTTCAACCTGATGCGTCTTCAGATCTACAGATATATAGATTGCTACAGGAGATCAGCAGAATACAACATTTAATGTCTTTGGGATTAATAAAGTATTTCTGATATTAAATACTGAAATACTTGGAAGTACAATAGAAGACTCATGAGGAGGAGCCAACAAATCTAGATTTCTAAATAGATTGTGTTTTAGTGATTGGCTGATTAACCAGCTTAACCTGATGCCTCAGGTTAAGCTGGTTTCTGGAACTCGTGTGTGAGATTTCACACTCACATCACTTTCTAAATGGCCAGCCCACAATGCGCTTCTGCCGGGACTCCATGAAACTGGAAGTACTGGAACTCAGGAATGTGTCTTTGCACCCACTTGTACCTAAAACTGACCTCTGTCTATATTCATGTCTATATATCATGAATATTACAAAAGTAGAGCTGAGATCTAAATCAAGTAGAACAGCTAATGGTCCATTTTCCTGGGCCTTATAATAAGTTGCTATGTCGACAATGTTTGTCCCTTCTATTTTTTTTGGTTACAGATAGATGAGATACCAAACCATGTGTACATTTTGGGAGGTTTTTTAAGCTAAATTAAATCAACTTTATGAAGTAAAAACACAAAGTAAGTCACAAAGTATTTGAAGTTAGAAAAAAAAAGAGATGAAAGAATTTGTTGTGTTCTTACAGAAGACTGGGACATTGGGACTGTGGATTTTTGGTCAGCTTAGTTGTGTTTTTCGCAAAGGATGGGTTTGGTAAACCTATGTGGTTCTCTGATTTCATATAAGGATGCTTTCTGTTTGGCACCCAGCAGCTGCACACATTCCCCAAATTAGACTTCCAAATGATAAGGGATTTTCCAGGGAGGGAACCAAGGTGACAATGTTAGAATCCTGTGGCATTTTTTACATGTAGAAAAAATTAGTAAAAAATAAATTTATGGCCTGCATTGTCAAAGATGTTATAAAAGCAGAGGTTTACATGTCTGTCACTAAAGCTGCAGCGTGTATAGACCTGGTGATAAACTCCAAAAACAAATGAACAACATGACCTCCATGACTCCAGCTCTGGGTTTCCTGTTATTTATACTTGCATTCTAAAGTGCAGTGTAACTTTTTCTGTGTCTTATTAGCAGCCTTATGCCTTCACTCTGCTCACATATACACAAATGATTACATGCACAAACACCCACACAGATACATATGCATGTCTACAGATGTGGTTTTTGAAGGTTTTACGTGGGCGACGGCTCTGTGTCAACTTTTTCCTGTGGGGAGACTTTCCACTTGTCTTTTTCCACGAGGCCTTCTAAAACCTTTTTGGTTTTAAATTGAAGTCTTCATATTTTAAATAAAAGGTCTGCCATCCCAATTCCCAAATCTTATAACCATCACCTTCCGATGGGCAGCAAAAGCAACGGCCTCTTATACTACAGACCCTGTTTCCTCCCAAGCAATGGTTGAAATATCAGCAGGTTTTCCTTTTTCTCCCACTTCGAGATAAAAAGCTGTTTGCATAACCATAAGTGCTTTTCTATTCAGTAGGGTTTTGGGCCTTTCATCCCTCAGTAAGGACGTTTCCTGTACATGCAAATGTAATAGTCTGTATACTTGTGTTTGTGTTTATACAGACGGTTGCTGAGGAGGAGGTAAAATAAATAAGGACAGTGTAGGATCACGTGGAGATGAGGACAGAGTTGAGACACCGCAGCTCTCCCTAAGAGCCTTGTCTATAGATAACTCCAGTGTTGCTATCACATGTGCAGCGCGTTACCATATAAGACAGTTATATGACTAACCCTGCACACTGACATACTATGTGGGAAGTCATGATTCATGCAAGCTGCATTTAAAAACAGCATAGCCCAAAAATACTCTGGCATGCCATCACACAAACCACATGCACAACCATCACATAAATTCACAATCAGGCATACTTTTGTTGCTCAGTCATCCTCACCACCCACAGACGCTGATAGGCTTAGATGCCTGCTGGTAACATGCAGAGAGAGACATTAGAAAGTTGCCAGAGCATAGGCTGGAAAAACAAAATGACTGGATCTTTGCTAAGGTCTTTCTGAGGTAAAACTATCCAGCTGATAACACTTTTATCACTACATTGTTTCAGTTTTTTGTGCGTTTTGTGAAATGCAAATCAGACTTCATAGAGTAATAGACTACGGCTTCAGAAAGAGCAATTCATTTTTGCTAATAATTTATCGCATGCTCATCCTTCTTTTAATTTGATATATTTGCATGCCGTTCATTTTGTGAACAGCAGCACAGATTTTTGTTGTTGTAACTTTTACCTATCTTTGTCATTAGATGGTGCTTGAATCAAAATTGTCAACCCTCAGGTTATGTTCAGCTTTGCTGCAGTATCAGTTGCAAATTATTCAGATCCTTTAGAAAATTAATATTTTCTCTTGCCTAACGGTAGACACATGTTTTAAGGTCACTGCCGGATTAAGTGATGTGTAGTAAGCAGGCTGATTGTGAGGGAATATTGGTTTGTAGACGTTGTTGGCTGCGACCAAATTGATCTCTGGGCATTCAAACTCCACTTCCCATTATAGTTGGGAATAGCTAATTTCCTACTGAAGTTGAACACTTAAACAAAGCTGATACTTGTGTTGGGAAATCTTATCTGGGATCAGCTTTCTTATTGAGACACAGTAGCTGTTTTGCTGAGCTCAGCTCCCTGATTAAAGTGTGGGGACTCTGTTGATTTCTTTTTTCAGCAGTAAAAGCATTCAGTCTGGTTCTATATGGACTTGAGTGTAATAATTTTAGCTTTTTCATGATTTGTATGTGTCTACAATGCATTAGGCCACACTGTGTATTGGATTGTAAGGGTTCACCTGGCACACGGGTATGATGGATCTTTTTTCTCTTTGTATATTACCCTGAGCATCTATAAATGGAACTCTTTTTAAGAAAGCTGCTGTTTGTCTACGTTACTGCATGTACACAATCATCAGATCCTGGTGAACGTCAGCAGCCTTTACTAACACAACCGTGGTTTCTGTTATCTCAGGATCGATACCAGGAACTCAGTGACCTTCAGAGAAGCTGTTTAGCTTATCAGTCCTGTGGAGAGTAAGAAGCGCCAGCCATGGACGTGAACCTAATTTAGTCAAACTGGAATGTCCCAACAACAGAGGTGTTGAGGTTGTATGTGATATTATAAAACTTAAAGGGATGAGGTTACTTCAGATATTATGCCATGTCAAATGCAGTGATGTAAAAACTATGTAAAGCAAGATTTAGTCAGTTTAGAGATGTACACTCTTCCAATAATTGCTTTCAATTTAATCTGTCAAAACATGCCATAGTTTAAACTAAATTTTTACATATTATGCTTTTATAATCTCAAAAATTTTAAACTGAACAAAAATAGTTTAAAAGAAAGTTGAGAGTCAAACTAAAATGTTGTGTATGAATTAAACTAAGAACCTAAAATTGTGCTGTGTTAAGTCGGACCAAAGTATTCAGATCACCTGCTGTTTTTCTCACACGGCCATAAGAAACAATTTGAGTATATAGTAAGCTGAATAAGCAGACATAAAAAGTTTTGGTTTTTTACAAACAGTCTTGGTTCTAATATATTCTTTTTAACATTTAATTATTTTTGTATTTTTGCAAAATATGGTTCAAATATGTTTTATTACAAACGTGCTTTACTAATGAATCGTTAAAAAAATGTAATGAAGGATTCATTTTATGAAAACATACTCAAATGTATAAAACTGAGTAACTTATCAATTAAATTTATATTTTACTGCAACAAAATAAACTCACTTCTATAGTGTGTGTAAACTTGTGTAAGTTGCTGTTTTTGGTGGGGATTTCTATCATATGGAAACATTATCAAGGGATTTATTTAGATTGTTTTATTGTTTTTTTTTCTTCTTTTAAATCTGAAGTTTAAATACTCTATTACTAATATCAAAGTGTCTTTACACAATTGAGAAAGCTCTGACAAAGATGTTCCTTCTAATTTTACAAGATATGGGTAAAATGAAAGCACACATGTGGCATGTGACACATGTTTATTTTGAGGCAATATCTACAACATACTGCTTCCTTGTGTGACATAATCAGAACATTAACAATAATCAGCCAGTCAAAGAAAATTTAAGAAAAAGTTACAGGTGTGGTTCTTTATTAGGTCTCTTACCAGCTAAAGATTGTAGGAGAGTTGCATTTCCCAGAATAACAAAAATTCTGTACTAACATGTGCTGAAAAGCCACTCAGAGCAGATGAAGCAGGATAAAAGCCAAATAAAGATTCTACCTGGTATCATTTATTAGACACGAAAGGAAAAAGGTTATGAAAAATGTGTTCCACTGTTAGCCTTTTGATAGTACTAGTACATTTCTTTAAATCCTTTACATTTTTGGCTAGTTTTTTTATTTATATTTATTAATATTATACTTGTATACTTTGACACTGAGAATGTTCCTGTTTACATTTAAGATTTATTTTCATGTGTTGCTTCAAAAGTTGGATTTACTGTAAAGAGGAAGCTGTGTTAGTCTTTGTTTGCGGCCCTTCTACAGCTCGCATAAGCCCTGAGGTCAGCTCTGACCGACGCCGGAGCCTTCTTACTGTTCATGGGCTGCAGTCAGCACAGGGATATTAGCAACCAAACAACAAGGCTGATAGCTTCTAGTCAAATAAGGCTAACCACCTGAAACATAGATGAACTGTCCTGTCTTTCAGCTATAGCCACAAACAGTATTTCCTGAAGTCTTTGCCTGGATATATGTCTGTGGGTAACTATGTCTTTGTGGTAGAAATAGTTTAGAGTGCTATCAGCATCACAACCACATCTACAAGCGTTGTTCTTGGGAGACAGTTCATTATCCCAAGAAAGCAACTGAAAATATTTTAGTTGGGATCTGCTGGAAGCACAGTTGGGGCTGATGTAGTTAAAACTGAGAGCTGCTGCTGTCAAAATATTCTTATAGCTTTGTCAGAGGGGAACATGAATGCAGAGTTTTCCTTCCCTAACAACAGTCTGTGTTTGTGAGCCGTTGCTAGTGTAAGACATCACGGTTACAGTGTTCTACAGTGGGTAGTAGATTATTTACATGAGCCTTCCTCTGCTGAGTTGTCAGTTGGATCCATTCATATGGCTTACTGGACAAAAGCACACATCCCAAGGCTGTTCCATTGCTACTATGGTTCGGGCATAAGGTCACATTTGGTCAGACTGTCTGCTGGTGGATTTCACTGCTGTTGGTGGATTTGTTTCCTGACACCTTTTTGTTTTTTGTTAACTCTGCTGAATAAAACAATATATTTAATCCTACACCTTTCAGTTGTATCGTCTTACAAGAAAAGATAAAAGACTAATGTTTACTGGTCTAATCTCATTGCCTTTCTCTTTGAGAAATAATGAAACCAGTGTAAACAGATGAGAAAGGACAACAACTACAACAGGGAGAGTACTGTTTTTGATTCTGACTGACATTTTGAGCCATTTAAAAAGTGATAGCTTGTGTTTTAACAAGCTTTGGTTTTTAGTTCATATCTATGTCCCGCTTGTTACACAGACCCATTTTAACCTTTTGTTTTGGTCATTTGCGGTTCCCAGGTGGACCAGATAGATGAGTCAACTTCAACCCTCCCTTTTGCGTCAACTGATCACTGAGGCATGCAGAATGTGTCTGTATCTCAAAGTGAAAGGAGGATCAGAAAGGGGATTATGACTCATGTACTCACTCATGCAGTGCAAATAATGGTTACATATTCTAACATTTTGTTTCTTATCTACTCTCAGAAGAACAGATTAGAAGTGTGGTGGGGGGAGTAACCTGCTGAACGAGCCCCTTACTCTCAGTCAATCACATCTAACCTCAACATTTATCTAAAAAAACTGCACCAACTTAATCAAACACACACTCGTACTTGCCAGGGATGTTCAGGGAAAATCTAATTTAAACGTTGTGTAGAACTATGCAAGCGCACAAAGTCTCCTCAAACATTAGAGCCTTTACTTGAATTTAGTTCAGTGGTGTACCTTAGTTCTTGTTCAGTGAAGTTCTTCCCTGCTAGTCAGTAAGTGATTGGGTTCAGAGAAACCCCTCATACAGACACGGTAACACGTAAGACACAAGTCTGCAATATGGTTTTGTGTCAGCAAATGTTGTTGTCAAAAGATATTCTAGGTTGTAAACAGAGCAGACAGTTGCCACGGTATGAATATGATTGCTTATAAGGGTCATATACAATCCAGGTTAACACCTGAAAATCCCTTTCAGACAGCTTCCTCTTGCGTTCAATTCCTGTTGAATGTGGTTCGTCGCTCTTGGTGGTATGCTAACATTACCCTGAATACAGTGGCTCTTGATATATTTTACAAAGATGTGCTGTCTTGGTTACAGATGCGTCAGCAAGATGTGGAACACAATTTGTCCTATTTTGAACTCTGGTATGTCACCCATAATGTTTCCATTGTAATATTTTGAGCAAAACTGTGTTCTTACCCTGCTAAGTGGACTTTCTCATGCTGCTCTTACTGGTGCAATGTGCAATTAATGAAGATTGGCCACCAGGCTCGTCCAATTTACCAATAAAACCTTCCACACTCAAATTACAGGTGTTACAGTTTCATTGTCCAACCCCTATATGTAGCAATGCTTGGGAGGGAAAAAAATTATCAGCACAAAGTCCCTTAGAAACAGTAACGCCACAACAGAAATGAAACACAACTGGAGGGAAACAAGAATCATTGTTGGGAAAAATAGTGAACTGTACCGCTGCAGGATATGCACACATCAAACATTTTCAACATTCTATTTCCGTTCCTTCTTCATCTGACAGGTTGATGAAGTCACTTTTAGAATGACATGAAAACCTACTACTGAGCCTACAGCATTCAAACTTTTATGACATAAGACAAGTAAATAAATAAAGGACATGGCTGGCAGACAGTTGTCCTGACACTGAGAGAAAATGTACGTATCTTAAATGAGTCTGTCAAATGCAGTACTAGAATTATCATCCACCGGTATGCCAGCATTTTAAAAAGATTATTTGATTTGATTGTTACATGCATTGCCGTCACTGATCCCATTGTATACTATGGCCTGCAGATGAAAAAAGCTGCAACAGCTTGTTGAATTTTAAATTATAGAAAAACAGTGAGCATATAAAGCACAGGCCAGTTATTGCTGTTAGTAGTAAATGATTCAGCTGCGGTTACTGATGTCAGTCCCATGGTATGCACTCACTGGACTTGGTTGTAACCTGACCCCACCTATGTTGTGCTTCTATTTCTAGAGTGTGAGCGGAATGTCCGTGGAGGAGAAGACTGAAGACCCCATGTATGTGTATGAGTCGACGGTTCATTGTACCAACATCCTCCTCTGCCTTAATGACCAGCGGAAGCAGGATATCCTGTGTGATGTGACTGTCCTGGTGGAGGGCAAGGAGTTCCGAGGCCACCGGGCCGTGCTGGCTGCCTGCAGCGAGTATTTTCTGCAGGCGCTGGTTGGTCAGGCAGAGAGTGCCTTGGTGGTTAGCCTTCCAGAAGAGGTAAGTGCGATAAAAACACTGACTGTTGTTAGGGAATTAAAACTTGTTCAAGTGTTTATTCAGCATCAGTTCACTCCGTTTCCAGTTCCATTAATTCTTGTTCCTGTCACTAATGAACAGTTTCTTTCTTACCATCAACTTAGACCAAAGTCAACAATAAAAAAGAAGTCTGTAGAAAGGCAGAAGAAACCTAACATTGTTTTTGTCATGCTGTTGTTGCCTTGACAACAACACTGTGTTGTTAAAACAACCAGAAAGTTCAGATTAGATCAAATAAACAATCAAGGATTTATCCACTTCTCCTTACGAGAGGGGAGATTAATGATAATTAAGTTTAACGATCAAATACTATGCGATAAATAGTTTGAATGCTTGTGTTCTACTATTATCTAGAAAACTTTATAAGATTTTCATTCTCAGGGGTTTTCATGAGAAACTGAATTTGTTTACGAACATACCAAAAGATGAAGGATTTTTTTTTTAAATTCCTTCCTTATTTTTTTGCCCTAATAGAACTATTTTTACATACTCACATTTCTGGAATAAATGATAGAAAGTCTTTCAACCTGCAAGTTCCATGATATGCGCCTTTTATTATTCTGGACTTCATTCACAGGAAATGTTACCCTGACACTAACAAAGACACATTTATAAAACACCCACATTTGATACAGGTAGAGAAACGTTGGAGACCAATAACCAAACCAAGTGCGAGTGCTACATTTAAATCTCTAAAATAAGTTTTGTTTTCTAACTATAACAACATAGAACAGTCAACAATAATTTAAAGTCATACACGAAAAAAACATGTCAGTGTTTCTATTGTCTTGGTGTTTAACTTCAATGAAACCTATCAGAGTTTAAGCAGGTCTGTGTATGAAGTAAAACTGACCTGCTGTAAAACAAAAAAGATGACTAAAGACGCAATTGTTTTTATAAAAAGCCAAAAAGCAGCATTATCTCTTTTAACATTTCAGTGGTCTTTGGCTAATGGATTACATCGATCCCCCCACCCCCCAACCCTTTATATATCCGGTAATTGTGGAAACTGTAAGCAACGTGACAATCAGATACCTTATTATCCTTTCGTCAAGCAAAAGCCAAAGCAATGCGTTTGATTGGAGTTTTTGAAAGCTTATTTTAAATTTGTGATGAATAGAACAGATGGGTATATTGTGTTGCAAACATCTCCAGAGTATCTGATATCAATAGACCACTAGGATGTTCATTTCAGTCTCAGCAGCTGTTACAGACTGCTTTTAGAGGTAGGTTTCCAAGTAGAACTAAAATAATAGCCTGAGTCTTAAAGAGATAAGACTGACATAAGACAATTAAAATGAAATAAATATATGTTCTTATGGAGAAGTCACTAGTTCATCCGAGGGATCCGTTTTGCTAATAACGCCTTTCGATAGACCGGCTTCAGCCCTCCAATTTAGTTTTACTTTGTCTTGGTTTTTCTTCGATTCAACAGTCAGGTGGGTGGCAGGGTGAACAAATGTTGTACCCCTTTTCACCCACTCAGAAAGCAGTACTTACATAAAAAAAATTAAGTTTCATTTTAGTTGCTCAACTCTGTATAAACAGTTACTAAACTAAGGTTGTACCAGAAAAGCTACAGATGTCTAAACAATAAGACCAAAGCAACTGCCAACTTTATGTATGACGTTGATGTTTCTGCGGTGACTGTGGATATGTTGGAAAATTAGTCGTCTTGTAATCTTTAAGGATCTAAATCTATATGTAGTCTAGATATTATGTAGCTCTCATGGAAAATCTACAATGTTTAGAAAGAGTAGTTGGACAGTTCATAGAATGGATATACGCACTACAACTGCTGCTATAAACTCTTTTTTTTTCAGTATCCTGTGCATCTAATTTAGTTTTCTGTCTTTTCAAACCCCCAGTCGGTCATGGCAGATGGCTGCTTGTACTGAGCCTGGTTCTGCTGGAGGTTTCTTCCTGTTAAAGGGGAGTTTTTCCTCTCCACTGTCGCTACATGCATGCTCAGTATGAGGGATTGCTGTAAAGTCAATGACAACTCAAGCCATTGTTCTGGTCTGCTGATTCCAGAGGAGTGAATGCTGCAAGTCAATGACTCGATGCAATCTGCTGGGGTTCCTTAGACTGAAAACTTTTTCAAATTGATTTGCATTGATGTATCTATGATTTTAATTGATTTATGTATCAGTCCTCCTCAACCCAGGGAATCAGGATAGGTGGAAGACTTCTGCTTCAGGTTCTTAAGCTTGGTCCTCCTCCTGAAACACAACCCTCTAACACGTACAAGAAAACTCATAGACAGTACTACCTACAATAAACAAATATGACAAAAAGGCTAACTATCAGCACTTTATTTGTCTTCTTTAGTGGCAATCTTAGCGCAACAAAGAGGAGAAAAACTGACAACAAATGGGTGGGCGGTGCTTGATTGAACTGAAAGGGAACTAGAGATCATGTTTAGTGTTTTGAGAGCAGATGGCAGTAAAAATCAATTTTAATTAGATCTGTCATCCACTGTGGTATAAAGATAACGGTGTGACAAAAAGGGAAAATTATTTAGTCTGTTGCACTTTGATGGCCAATTAGTACTTGTTATCTAACACCACCCCCAGCACTGCTGAGATATAGCAGCTACACGAACACTACCTCATTCTCAGTGCTCACCTCAGCTTAGTGTCACTTTGTGCTGAACAGAGTCACAAGTTCCCCATGGAATCCATAACTTCCATTCACATTTACATCCTGGTTATTTTATGTATCATAGCGCTTAAAAGGAATTATCATCTGTCCTTCTACCCTGACTATGACCCATGTGAAGAAACGACCTGATTCATTACCATAGGCCAGAGAAAGTTCTGGTTGCACTGGAATAGTAAGCACCCCCTGACATATTGATGTCACACACACACACACACACACACACACACACA
>JAVLVB010000299.1:1045700-1060003 GCA_032876305.1 Orestias chungarensis
CTAAAGGAAAAAAAATTATTGTTTGTGACCTCAACTGGAGGAAAGGTTCCTGCTGATCATGTTTAGAAAAGCTGTGAAATTGAGTTTAGAGAAGCTGTGAAATTAAATATTTGATAATTTGATCAGTCTGTTGGTTTTTACGGGAGGAAGGTAGGAACTAGTTACATTTCTTCATATACTTTTACTTGAGTAAAAATATGTTTTAGTGCTACTACTACTTGAGAAGTCCCACATCTGCCTTAATGAGAACTTTCTGAAGGGTCGAATGGATTTATATACAACCACTTTGTGGCTGACAGATGTAGCTTAGTAGGTTTAAAACAGTCAGGAATGAAAGAAGAATGAGCCGGAGTGGGATCCAGAAACCAGATCTTGGATATTTTGCAAATTCCTTAAAAAAAACTCTGTCACATAGATGTGGCACTAGGTAATATAACTCTAAGTAAAATTAGACTTCTTACTGCCTCACTTTAAATTTACTTGCCCGACTATGATGTAAAGTCTAACTCGCTTTAAATATGTACTTCAGGAATTTGTCTTTTCCTATTTTATTTTAGGGTGGATATAACATGTCAACACGCTCCAGTTAACAAGGCAGATTTTATTATGAGGTTGTACAATAAAGGTAACTAATGTCATAACTATGTAATAAGCACCCTATATGATTCAAATGAAAACTGAACAGAACCGGTTCAATGGGAAACTATAAAATGAAAGAAAAACTGAATTAGCATGGGTGGATAAATGCACAATCTTTCAAACTAACACTTTTTGAACCTCCTTTGATTCCATTCCAGTCATTGGTTTCTCTTGTCTTTAGTAGGTCAAAAATAACCATTAGCCTTACATATAGAAAGAATATCAAAGTTTATATGTGTTATTTTAAATTGACATATAAGATATTTCTAAGAAGTTATATATTTTATGAATGTATATATTATACTAAAGATCTAAAACCAATCATGCACAATCATAACATTGATTTGGCCAGTTTGATCAATTCTTTTTAAATATATGTAAAGCCGTTTTTTATTTTTTTTATTTTCCACTGCGATTTACATGCGTTATCACTCACAGTAACTTCACTTGAAACAGTTTATGTTCTGACTTTTTTATTATCCACCTGAGCTTTTAATATGACTTTGCATATGGTATTAAAAGGATATTTACCTCTTCTTAATATTCTTGAATTAATACCAGGCAAGCAATGAATATTTTCTTGAGAAAGTTAGTTGTTGGATTCAGAAGTCAAAAAATATACGGGGCATATAGAGTAAGGCTTTAAGTAGAACAACTGTTATTAGAGCATTGCATAATTTAAACATGATTTGTATTAACTTATGCTTAACGTGAAACATATTGGCAGTAATTTGTTTATTGCTTGTTCAGAAAAATAATTTCTACTTGTTTATTTTTAATCCATAAAATGTAAACAAAACAAATCTAATTTATGTTAAATATATGACCATTTTGAATAAATCTTGTGTATTTTATTTTTTCTTCCAATATTCTCCTTGCCCATATCACCCATCCTTAATACACCATTGATCTGTGTCTTTAAACCTAGCAGGTGATGTGAGAAGATTAAAAACAACTGCGTAGAAATGAAGACTGAAATATTCCATACATGGATAATAATATCAGGGCCTTCGGAGATGCTGATAATCAACATCTATCCATTAACTGAGCTTTTTATTGGTCTGACCTGGACAATGTCTTCTAATCTGAAGGTGCCTCTCACAGACTTGTCTCATACCAAGTGTTTGGCTCGAACAATCACACACATGCAGCGTGTTAGACAGATGGTGGTAATGTGGAGCCAGGAACATCGCACACTTTCCCTCTACAGATGGGGGTTGGTACATTGGTGGGAGATGAGGAGGAAACGTTATGGAAAGCAGTGATAAGCTACAGGAGCCAGAGTTTACCCTTTTACCAAACCCCCCTGGTCCATCAGGGGGTCTTTCTTAACCAATACTAGGACACAGCTAACAGCGCTGATGGAGACGATGCCGTCTCTTTGTCTAGTGGTGCGACGCGGAGTAGACAGGCACCCGTTAGCGGGCAGCCTGCCAGGTGACAACTTTAAGTGTGATCCTCTCGTTTAAGCTCTCTGTGTTTACCCTGCAGCACCCAACATGATTAACAATGAGTCTCACACTTTATGAAGAGAACTTAAAGATTTTTTCAGATAAACCTAAACGATATTCTGTTCAGGGACACTTTAATCAGAGCACTCATCCGTATGTCTAGCTTTTTATCTGTTGTCATAGATTAAAAAAGTCTTAATAGCAAAATGTACTTATATTCCAAAATGTACTTATATATATTATTGTTTTTCTGTAGTGTGCAAAAATAATGTATTTTTTCTTTTGGATTTCAAAGGCTAAATCGATGGGGTTATACGTCCCTAGTGTGTGGTTTGTACTATAAACTCCACCAGCGGAGGATTAGACATTCAGCATCTGATTTAATCCGCTGTCAGAGGGGAGACTCACTTAGCCTCAGGGCTTGGAAAGTCTGAGCTTCAGCTGTCACTGAAGATGGCACTTAGTTCACATTCCCAATAAATAGTCTCTTGGTGCTTGAAATACTTTTTAAATCTTTTTATTTAGTTCGTTTTACTGTAAAGCTAAAACAAAAATGGACACTTTAATTCCTTTAAACTGTTTCTTAGTAGCATTTTGCATTTAGTTGACATAGTGAGATAACGTCCTGTCATTTTCAATGCTGCAATTTCACTTTTTGCAAACTGATCATAACCATACACACATTTTTTTAATTAAATCCACTTCATTTGTATAGTTCTTTATATTTTATTATATTATTTAAAATTGCTATCAGGGTGTAAACTGGACCGGGGGATTAGAATTTCGTCCCACCTCATGTACCACATGTGATGTGATGACAAATAAAATTCCTTGATTCCTTCATTCCGTGATACAGTTTTACAAATGTAGTCAAAGTATGGTTTCAGTTAAATTGCTGAAATTGCAGTTCAATTCAGTTATTATAATATACTGCAAATATGTTGATTATGTTATATGTGAAAGGTTTTCATTCAAATGACTAAGAATGTAGAGACAGTGGAAAGAAACATCTTCCTTTTAACAGAACAAACTCTTCAGTAGTGTGAAGTGACGTTTACTGGCGGGCGTTGAGGAGGACAAGGACAAACATAGACGCACTTGTCCATTTCTCTGAAAAAATTTTAATGTCACAAATAACTGTATTTACATACATGGAGATGAGAGACAATAAAGACAGCAGAGATATAAAATGGTAGCCAATATGATCAACAGTCAAAAAAAAACATGCTAAGAGCTGGTTCCCCAGGTAGGGGGCCTGAAAGCTTGAAGTTCTGCCTGCCATTCTGTCTGTACAAAGTCTAGGAATCATCAGTAAACCTGCAGTCTATGAGTGAAGTGCTTTTTTATGAACAGGCATACCTCCAAATACAATAAAATCAAGTGTGTAGTTATAATGTAATAAAATGTTGGCACAGTAATGGTCTGAAAACTTTTTGCACAACCCTGTTGTTAAAGACCAAAAAAAATTGTTGCACTGTGATTTATAATAGTTTTCTGTCTTTTCAAACCCCCAGTTGGTCATGGCAGATGGCTGCTTGTACTGAGCCTGGTTCTGCTGGAGGTTTCTTCCTGTTAAAGGGGAGTTTTTCCTCTCCACTGTCGCTGCATGCATGCTCAGTATGAGGGATTGCTGTAAAGTCAACAACAACACAAGCCATTGTTTTGCTCTGCTGATTCCAGAGGAGTGAATGCTGCAAGTCAATGACTCGATGCAATCTGCTGGGGTTCCTTAGACTGGAAACTTTTTCAAATTGATTTGTTTATGATGCATCTTTGATTTTAATCGATTGTCTTGTAAAGTGCCTTGAGACGACATCTGTTGTAAATTGGCGCTATATAAATAAGCTGATTCTTGATTCTTCATTCTTATTAGAGCCCCAGAACACTGATAAAATATGCATGTGTAAAATCAGTTCATTTCAGGTGCAACCTTTCAATTAGAATTTATTTTTGAACTAAAAATCTGGAGAAAAAAAATACAACTCCAGTGTAAATAGTGGTGAAAATCAGGTTTATCTGTTTTGTAGTAACCCAAATTACTGACGGGAACCTATTGTTTTCTGCAGCTGTCTGTGGTTCCTGCATTGTTTCCTCCTCCAACATTTCAGCCTAACTCACAATGTACAGTTCATCATCTCTTTAATATGCACCATAGCTGCTACTCAGACACATGTTTATGTAATATTATTCAGCAGATCTTGAGCAGAAAACTTGTGAATTGGAAAATCTCCTGTTCCATAGAAGAGTATTATATTGTCATGCTTTGTGACATTGGCATTCATGACATGCTGGAATTTACTGAAGCACATTATCATAAATTAGCTCTCTCATCTGGGAAGGCTAGGCTGGAGTAATGGAGCAGCTCCTTGATGAGGGCACAGGTTTTTTTTATTATGCTTTAATTAAGGTCACAGTAGAGCAAATACTGAGGGGTTAATTTTCAAATTTTCAGAATAGCCATCTGTAAGGTAAGTTTTATTGTACAGGGATACCCAGACAGCTAATGAGCAGGAAAGATCTTGTGTGTCCTCGCTCCTCCTTTGATAGGCTGCAGTGATTGTTGTAACTGTGGAGTAATCACATATGGTGCTGGGCACACATAAAGATGTGCTCCCACTGGTAGCTGCTGCTGATACCAGCTGAAAACAGACCACTTCTATGCTCAGCAATTTTCCTTTCAACAGCTTTGCTGTTTATCAGCAGCTGTTGATGCAACCTTTTCAAGATGCTATGCTGCTTCATATCAGAACAACTGCTCATTCTGTTTCTGGGACTGTGTGTGCCTGAAGTACAGTAAAGCTATGTGCTGGCTGTTTGAGCTTACATCAGGCTTTTGCTTTTCATTCCGCTGACAGTCTTGCCTCAGGATATCATTACAAAAAAAGATGCTGTACCAACGTAAAGAAAATCACATGGGATTAATCCAAGGGATTAAAAGGAATTCAGTCACAGATGTCTTATCTGTGACTGAATTAATGCTCTTTATATCCAGTATCAGTATGAAAATTAAAAAAGAAGGCTGAATCGAGTTAAGTGGAAATTCTAGAATGGGCTTTTGTTCAGCTGCTACCAACATCTTAGTTACTGGACAGTAGTCAGAATCTTAATGGATAAACAGCAGCTCTGAAGACAATGTTGATCAATACCACTATGTTTTCCTTTCTGAGACAGATAAAGATGAGTACAACAGGAATAATACATGCTTTGAGGACATAGGGGGATAATTCTGATGTATTTTCCAAACATGAACAAAGATGAATAAAGGTGTTTCCCTAATCACTAAGTATTCCAATGAAGATTACATCTTAATGAATAAAAAAGAAATAACGCAAGGATAAAGACTTTTAATCAGTAACTTTTAATGAGTTAGAAACTGTATAAACTGTATTTAGAAGTCCCTGATTGGTCCAGCGGTGGCTGTATTCTGCTGTGCTCATCATTGAAGCAGATTGTCAAGTCAAAGCCTCACCCCTCCCCCAATCTATTCCACTCAGAAAACGCTCACAATCAACCCCTTCACAGATACGGAGTCAGCAGCTTCCCTACAACAATCTCTAATGTAAGCTTTGCTGTAGGTGTATCTGTTGTCTCGATTTGACAGCATGAGGATTTAAACCACGAGCATGTTGTGATGCTGCCGCTAGATGTTTGTTTGGTTGACAATAGATATGGAACCTAGGTACCCCTTAGGTCTTAGAGGACAGGCTTGCAGTAGAAGTTAAATCTTGCAGTATCACAGCCCCAGAACAACTCTTTAAATCATTCAACTTCAATTGTAAATTCAAAAATGATAAACCCAAAGGGAAATTAAATGTTGATGTAGCTCCTTGTATTAAAGCTTAAGGCAACAGCTGTTGAAGATGTTAGTGACTCTGAAGGATATCCTGTAGCTGTCTGAATTGCAGTGACCCTGTTAAGGTCCTGACTGAAGACACTTTTGTTATTTAAATGTTAAATGAGATGATGATCAGGGTTTCTAAAATTTTCTTTATTTTGTAGTTAATCCTTCTTTGCATCATCATCTCCAGTATTCCCCAGAATAGAAGCAGCCTTCATCTGGTTGTTGAGCTTTTTTAAGTCCCAGGTTTTGATGCTGCTTGTGCAACAGATGATGGCAGAAGAGATTACACTCTCCCTGACAGATTTCTGAAAGATCTTTTTGCAAACCTTGAGGGACCTTAGCTTCCTCAACAAGTCCAGTCTGCTCTATCCCTTCTTGTAGATGCTTCACTGCTGTGTGTCAAGTTCAATTTGTTATCCAGGTTTTACACTGAAGTATTTTTACTGCTTCCCTTCCATTTCTTCTCCCATTATGAATCAGTGCCAATGAATCTCCTTTGTTTCGGTCACATTTAAAACAAGATGATTGTCTCCACACCATGCCACAAAGAGATCCTCTTAGCTTCTAGTCCAGCTCTGATACACCCAATGACTAAAAACATTTTTATCTGTATTAGAGGTAGATCAGTCTGTCATATGTGCTGACTTGAAGGTTTAATACTTTCCAACCACTGAGAATCAACAGATGAGTTGACATAGCCACAAGAGGCCAACATACAATAACTTCACATCTGTCTTATTGAAATGACATTTATTTTAAAATGCCTTGAGATGACATCTGTTTTGAATTAGTGTTTTAAAAATTAACTTAATTCACCCATTAAGTAAGTATATTTGTTTTTATTGCAAAAATGCTTTTTTTTCTCTCTTTTTGCTCCAATCTGGTATACATAGATAGCTTTGGAGTTATGTAATTAGAATGGTTTGATGTTTAGCTGAATCTTGAGGATCAGTGGGTGTACCTGAATGCCAAGTGAAGTATTACAATACAAGGTAATAAAAAAAAATAAAAAAAACATTTCACATTTAGCAGGTAGATGTGTCACCACAGAATAAGCGAGGATAAAGCTGTAGGGATTAGTTGTTTGACCCTAAAGTGGAGTTTACAACCTGCTGCAGACTTTATCCTGATCCATCCCAGCAGACAGACTAACATCTTGGAACCTTCACTCATCTCTTAAATTCAGTGACAACAAGAGGAGAGAGAGGTCCCCAGCTCTCCAAGCCCTGCCTATAAGCTAATTATCTGGCATTAACTCCAAGTGGAAGACTTCCCTCTTACATCCCATGCCACATTACCTCTACAGGAATAAGCTGCCATGAGGGATGCCCCCCTGCATTTCTTTCACTTAAACGGGAAATGCAGGATCCTGATGATATTGGCTGTTTTTATGAATAACTTTTCCAGATTTAAACCAACTTTATTCTGCACTGTAGTAAAGTATCGACCTAGCAACACACTTTGACTTTAAAGTCATGTGTTAATTTTTTTAATTGGTTAGTTTTTCCTGTTTTTTTGAATCAGCTATGGTTAAATCTTTATTAAAGTAGCCTGGACTAGATGCTGATTTACCATGTAATTACAAATTTTGCTCTTTTACCTAAGATGATTAAGACTGGTCTCAAAGCAGCTAATTCAATATTCGACAAGGAATTCCCTATTGGAGCCTTTTCAGTCTGCTTTCAAGGCAAATCATTCGGTCAAGACAGTTCTGACAAGGGTCTGGAATTCCCTGTTAAATATCTGATCGGGCTTCAATCCTACTGTCTTTGGACCTTGTTGAAACTTAGTGCAACAAGGCTTTGAAATTGCTTCTCTCATTGTTGTCCAAATGATTTATTTATACATATATATATATATATATATATATATATATATATATATATATATATATATATATATATATATATATATATATAATAAAACATTCTATAAAAGTTCGTACTTCTCCCAGGGGAGATGCTTCTCAAAAAATTTTGTGTTCCTTAACTCTGCCAAGACTGCCGGTTAACAAGCTTTTTCTTTTTTCACACCTAAATCTTGGATGAGTTTTCCTCTGGATATAAGACAGGCAGTTTTTAAAGCAGTGCTAAAGACTCATTCATGTTTATTTGTTATCTGCCATGAGTGTACTTGAATGGTTTCACATGTATTTTTTGCCATTCAGCTCTTTGATTCACTGTATAAACAAAATAAATAGAAATAAAAATGAATGATTAACAACTTTTGAAATTGTTATCTTTTACCCAAATGGTGTTGTAATTAAAGGATCATTACATTTGACTCATACAGATAGGAATGTAGGATTGATGGGAAAAGTTAATAAAAAACTGATAAAATCACATTGTCTGGATCGAGGAATGGCCCATAGGTTACTAAATACTATATGGACAACATTAATATGATAAAATGATTATTCTTTTCTTTTCAATTATGTTTTCTGAAGCTATCTCTTTACACTCCAGTTAATTTGAGCAATTATAGTAATATGGTCAATTTATCCTTCTTTCTTCTTTTCAGGTCACTGCCAGGGGATTTGCCCCATTGTTGCAGTTTGCCTACACTGCTAAGCTGTTACTCAGTAGAGAAAACATCCAGGAGGTCATCCGCTGTGCAGAATTCCTTCGCATTCACAATCTCGAGGACTCATGCTTTCGCTTCCTGGAAGCACAGCTACGCAGGGAGGAAGACAGCCTCACCCTTTGCCACAGGGGCCCACCGGAGGCAATCAACTCAGGGGATGAAAGCATGCAGTCAGAGGGCGATAGACCGGCCTCCCCCAGAACCCGGTCTGGCACAGACACTCTCACCTCCTTTCACACCCCAGACAAGGACAGGTTAACAATGACCGTGTCCAGTAATTTGACAGATGGCCAGCTGGACTTTGAACGACATGGAGCATCAGATCTACCTAGGTGCCCAAAGTACAGAAAATATCAGTGGGCTTGTAACAAGCACAATAATGACACCTCCTCAAACACCAGTACCTCAGGTTTTCCAAGCACAATTAAGGAGAGCAAAATCGGTGCTACTGTGTCAGTTCACGGTAGGCTTCCCGTTACACAGATAAAAGTTGAACCACAGGCAGAAGAAGAGACCATTTCTTTGTGTCTGTCAGAAGATGAACAGGATGTCAGGGACAAGGACAGTGTGACAGCTATGGAAATGGATAACCCCTTATCTCTGGAAAGAACCAGGAGAACCAAGTCTCCATCCTGCCTCCGAACTTTGTTTAAAAAAGGAGACCTTCCTAGTCTGTCCAATACATCACAGCAGCTATTCCCCAACAGACTTGTCTGTCCCCAGGATAAAGGAAACTCTCAGGGAGATCATAAAAAAGAATTAAGGCCTTTTTCTGGAGAGCTGGATCTGTCTGTCACATCCCCAAAGGAGGTAGATGGTTTCCCTGCGGGGTTGTCATTGAATTCTGCCTCTTGTGATGGAGTGTGCAAACAGGAAGTTGAGCTAGATCGCCGTAGTGTCATATTCTCCCCAGCGGCCTCCAGCCGTATGGGAGCGCCAGCACATTCCTACCCATGTGGGAACTCTTTGGAGATGGAGCTTTCTGAGCATGTGACAAAAGAACTGTGGACCGGAGCTTGCAAGTCCCTCCCAAACTCTTCTTATTCTCCCAGCATCACTTTGTCTGAGCCCTCGGTCCTGACCCGTCCACGGCCCAACACCAGCTGCCCAGTGCCAATCAAAGTATGCCCGCGCTCGCCACCTTGTGAGACACGCACCAGAACTTCCAGCTCCTGCTCCTCTTACTCCTATGCAGAGGATGGTAGTGGGGGCTCTCCCTGCAGTTTGCCTCAATTCGAGTTCTCCTCCTCACCATGCTCCAATGTGGCACGATGCCTCAATGTGGACCAGCAGGAGCAAAGTGTAGGAGGAGATTCTCATTTCAGCCAGGTGCGACCCAAAATCAAATGTGAGCAGTCCTACGGAACCAACTCGAGTGACGAGTCTGGCTCCTTCTCAGAAGGCGACAGTGAGTCCTGCCATGCCCAGGAGCGAGGGCCAGAGGTGAGTGGAAGCACACCGACTGTCACATGTCATCACCATCAACGTCAACTAGTCTATGGCTAATTCTGTTAAAGTGGTCAAATCCTTCAGTAGCCAATAAGTTACAATGCACGGCTGTTATGTACAAGACTTAAAGCTCTTCTAAAGAGAACCAGTGTGCTTTGATATATACATTGTATATATATATACATTGTATCTGGGGCTCTTTACTAGTAAGTAACACGTCATTTAGAATTTTTTTAATTAAGCGAATTATCATTCACCATTTTTGTCCATTTAAAAAAAGCGTGAACCAATCCTAAAGCTGACAAGAATGAATAGACAATCCTCTAATCATCCTGTGCTAATCCACCTAGGGAAATGTCCTCCAAGCCTGCAACTAGACGACTGTTGATGCTTATGTGCTATAAATCAACGAAAGACTCTATTTGTCACACCAAAATTTCTGGTTCATAAATAGTCAATTTTGTTGCTGTTTTATGCTTTTGTAATTAGGTGAATACACATTTCCAAATTCCCTTTAAAGGATTCTTTTGGTGTTAAATGTTTTGTTTATAATTCACTGCATAAAATATATTTCACCTTCACAGCTCTTATAAATTATGCATGTGTTTTTTTTTTATGCCCCAACATTCGTTGGGTTTCATGACATGACATGCTGCTTGGTGCAGAGTGTGAACTTGTGACCTTTATATTCTCTCTGTTCCTGCCATCTTTATTATTTTGATATTATTTCAGAGATATTTGCCGGAGGTGTGAGGAGAAGTATTTCTGAAAAGGTTTGTGGAGAGCACTGCTCTGAGTGCACAGAGAGAGCAGGAAGATCGAGACAGAAATTGGTGCGTTACCATGGCAATATAATTCACAATACAAGTTGGTATGTTGAAGCAACATGAAAGGGGTGTGCAACAGTTCTGCTACACCAACAAGCTGGTGTATAATTTGTGATTACTACTCTCACTCTATGGCCTAAATCACCCATCCCCATCAGATTCATGGAGCTTTGATGAGCTGAATGTGTCACAGCAAATTATATAGAACTCGGTTTATCAGCCTCTGTTATTAACAGTGAGAACAGGCCAAAAATGACAAGGAGACATTTCAATCTCTCTTGTCATTTCTCTGTGTGGGCACAAGGTTTATTATGCATGTGTCAGCCACTGTACATGCTGGCTTACAATATCCTCTGTCAAATCTTGATTGAGTCAGACAGGTTTATCTACCAGCTTTCTTCTCACTATCACAGGCAGTTGATAAGATTCTTCAGGAAAGACTATGTATCATGATTATCGATCAGGATGTTAGTTAGAATCACATTTTTGGCTTGTTAAATTATTGTTACATCATTCCATCTGAGATGCATTTAAACAAATACAGTTAAGATCTTTCCTTTTTATGAAAGTGGAAATAAAGCACCTTCTTTGGACGTTATCTACAATCTTCCACTTGTTAAAACAGGCTGCAGTCGGCATTCTAAATACAGAATTGTGGTGGTGGGGTCTTATTTAAAGTACTATGGAATAATCCAAGGGGCAGAAATAAACATGTGCAAGAACCTAAGCTTCTTTATAGATTTAATTTGATATGTAGATAAATATACATCTAAATGGTGCTGGAAAGTTATCAGAGCTGGTTAAACAATCTACTCATGTCAAACTTTCTACATTATTTTTTGTGCTAAATTAGAGAGGATTTCCCTTTTCCTGAACAAACCATGGATGGCCTTAGTTTATGAGGACCTATGTGGCTATTATCTGCAATTGTTGGCAACTCAAGGCTGTAAGTCAAAACAGATTGGTTACAGCATCTGCTGAGTGTTGCAATTATGCTACAACACATAAAATGTCGAGACATTATGAGTTGTTTGAACACTTTTGAATGGAAAAAGTTCAATGTGGCTCTTTAACACAATGTAGTTAGGTGAGATATCTCTGTTTTTGACTGATTTGTTGTATTAATTATCCCGTAATTTTATGTTGTAACTCAATGTTGGCTGTTTGTTCTTGTTCTCTATGGTTCTCTTTGTCCTGCTTTTTGTTTCTGTCACACCAGATTTTAGCCCACACGTTTATTCCTTTACTCATTGTTGGGATTGTGGTTACTTTTGGATATGTATCAACATGATACACATTAGCTTATGTTGTTCTTGATTAAAAGCATTGTTTGAAAACTTTTTGGTTTATCTTTTTTTTATTGTAGTCCTAAATTAGCATAATAAAGCGGGATGAATTCGTTTGTTTTAAACGGCTGCCCGGCAGATCTTAGAATGCGCTCTAATAATTCCAATCCTACTGGAAAAGACAGCATTGAAACTTGATTGTTGACACATAGCTGGTGCAAACACCTTTACAAAGTATTCAAGTTGGTGGCTCAGTTTGCCTGCTCTCTGTGCATCTGTCCGAGCAAGCATTTGTTGCAGTGTAGGTGGTGTTGAGCGAGTTCTTGTGCAAAGTCTGGCCAGAAAGGTGCAAGAATGCATCTCTGAGCAAATGGAAGAATAAGAAAGCAGTCCTAAAACATCACGGCATTACTGGCGCCACTTTAATATAACAATAAATATAATGTGTGACATCAGCTTTAAAGGCATTAATTTTATTTCCTTTACAATACCAAAGAAACTAAGTGTAGGTAAGATATGATGTGGCTGTGGTCACAATTAGATGCCATTGCCATCCTTACCTGTGGGGCTGGCCATATAATCATTATGCACAGGTTATTTACACATTCTATTTATGGTAGACAGTTTATATCACTGCATTTTGTGTTTTAATCTCTATACATGTGATATAAGCAAACAGGCTCTTTACAGACCGCAATAAGTATTAGCATTGTCTCCCCTTCCCAGATCAATGTTGATGCTATTTGTTTGTGACATTAATTTCCTGGATATACTTGAGATGCAAATCATGCAAATCGAGTATATCCAATCATAAACATGAGGTGGAGTCCAACCTGGACAGGTGCTCATGCTTCTTAGTAAAGCAGCAACACAATTGCAGCTGTTTAGCAATTTCAATCTAAATAAAAAGTTGTCCTAAATAATCTAAAATGAGATCCAAATTTCAGACATGAAAAGTGAACAGCAGTTTTTGCCTGCAACAGATGAGCCCTACTTTCACTTTGTACCCCCATTTGCAGCATAGTGACCCATGGAGGGAAAATAACTGAGTCTTGGAGGAGAAATGCAAATACAGAACGGTTTTGTGGGAATTTATGACCACTGTTGAAGAAAACTCTGTCATCCTGATGGTGCTGCTGAACTGGTTTTCGTGGTGGAGTGCTTAAATTTAGCCCTCCCCTGTGTACCAGTGACTGGTGGATGGGATTGGGGGGGAGACCTTCACAAGGTCGAAATATTTCTTTCCCCCATATCTCTCAGCCTGTTCATTTAGTGTTAAAAGCCATTTTACTCTAATTCATTCACATTTTGATTGCAAATTCCTACTTTATTTGTGATACCCCAGCAAGAGCCAAGCATATTCTTGAAAACTCAATCCATTATTTGTCATGTGTCTGCATACAGATGTTAAGTTTAGTTAAGAAATAGGGCCGGCAGCTCAGACAGCCGAACTGCTAAAGAGGAATCAAAATCCTTGTCTCTCTCTCGGTAAAGACGTCTGTCTTGACGAGGCACCTCCAACACTCCTGTGAGTCAAGCAGTTACACAAAGTGAGGCCTCAGCCTGTGCTGGATGTGGTGAAACTTAGCCGCCCTGCCTCTTCTGCCATCTCTGGCTGTTGTCATCAGAGCAGAAGCCGGTCTCCAGGGAACATCTGGTCAGGCTTGAGCAGCCAGGTACAGTGGGAGTGAGGAGTTCTGCTTCCTTCCTCCTTTGTTTGACTTTGTTTTTCCTGCACTCCGCTGAGGTAGCCACAGGGAGGGAAGGAGAACAGAGAGAGACAGCTCCTCTCATCTCTGGCAAGCTCTACGGCTGTCTTCCTCTGGCTCTTTGTTATGCCTCCACCAGTTCCTTGGATCTGGAGCTACAGCTCTCTGGTGCAGGCAGATACAGCCGGGGTGGATCTCCCTCTGATGTGCTTATCAGAAGGTTTGCCATCACCTGAGGGAGAGTGGCCGACTTATTGCCGTGCTCCACACAAGGAGAAAGAGAATAAATACATGCATTACTGATAAGTTGTCAAATCGGAGGTGGCTTCTGATTCCGTTTGAGCTGCAAATCATTGCAGGATTTAATCCACTAATTCTTTTGTTCTTAAGCCAAAGAGGACTGCCGCTAGCCATGGTGCAGATATACATACCTCTAAAAGTCTCATGCCAATGATCTCAGGTTGACAGGTCATCGATTCACTGTATCCCTGCCTCCACCCCCCCCCCCCCCCCCCCCC
>JAVLVB010000299.1:1060103-1072636 GCA_032876305.1 Orestias chungarensis
TGTGGTAGAGCTGTGGTTCATGATGCTGTATTTCAAACACTACATAGTCTATGGTAAATTTGTGACCTCTTACCTTTATGGTTTGGTTGTTTCTTAATAGTTGTAAATATGAGATATGTTAGGGCGTTTTTTTGGCCAAACTTCTTTAAATCTAATCTAAAAGTTTTTTTCTGTAACAACAGGAGGAACTATTGTATCAACCAGAATTAAGTTTAGTTTTTCCTTGTTTTCTAGGTGAAGCTTCCTTTTCCTATTGATCAAATCACAAATCTTCCGCGGAATGACTTCCAAATGTTGGTCAAAATGCACAAACTGACATCGGAGCAGCTTGAGTTCATCCATGATGTGAGACGGCGGAGCAAGAACCGCATTGCAGCCCAGAGGTGCCGCAAAAGGAAGCTTGACTGCATCCTGAACCTGGAGTGTGAGATCAGAAAACTGGTGAGTGGAATGTGTGATTCAGTTTCCTATTCCCAGAACATCAGCATGAATGAATTTTACAAGACAATTTATTGTATCATAATCAGCATCTAGAAAATGTTGCTTTTTATTGAATTATCAACATATTTTATACTGTTTGCTTGGAGATGGAAATTTTGAGTTCATCATGTCAAGGCTGTTGAACCTGTTGTACCAGCATGCCTCATCAGTTCAGTAACTAAACTTTATTGTATTTCAGTAGGATTTTCTTTAAAGGATCAACACAAAATAACTTAATCAGAGCCAGGCAGAGTTTAAAGGATCTGTTCCCAGTGATTTCCATGATATTTGAGTCTGGACTTTGATTTGATGTCACTTTTGCGGCTGTTGCTCCAAAATGAAATTCCCCACTCAAATACATAAAAAATATAATTATTTGTGTTAAAAGCTAAAAAAAAGTAAATTATTTGCTGAAAACGAATATCTGATTCAAAAAGATTCTTTTTGGTAAAGTCAGAAAAGTCTAACCTATTAATATCATAATTGGTTTAAAGTTGACCCTGTATTTGGCTCCCCATCAACTCTGGCCAGCTTTCCTGCTGGAAAACATCCCTGTAGTACGATGATGTAGTGTGCATGGGCATAGTGAGTGATTTTCTAAAGGGAATTACATATCCATAAAGTGGATCCAGTTATGGAGCTCAAACCCAACTGATTTGTACTACACACACCAACATGCACAGTACAGCTCAGCACACCCTTCATAGTGGAAGTGTATGCAACTCCGTAGGGCCGGGTACCAAGTTTTTTTTTGTTTGTTTTTTACTTACAGATGAGTGTGTTGTTTAGTTTGTGTGAAACAAACTAAAGAATCAATAAACACAGGATATTTGTAAAACTGCTTTTGGCCAGTGAGAGAGAAACTAGGAACAGCACTCCTTCATAGCACAGGCTTTATTTTGGATCACAGAATCTTTTTAATATTTTCTGTCAACCATTACTTCTTCTTCGTCTCCTTCATTTTAAATCAACATCAACAGTTCTATTTTTGATTATAACTCAAGACTGCCGATTATTCTGCAGGGTTGCTCCAAAAATCAAATCAATTATCTCCTTTATGATGTACTCCACTTTAGATGGAGTTCACCGCTGACTACCACAGCCACGGTTTTATCACATTATCTCCCCTTTCTGTTTTAACAGCCAGTTGTGTGGCACTCTTTATATTTTAAGTGCCCATAAAAAAAAAAGTTTAAAGCTAAATCTTCCCTCTCTGCTAGCTTAGTGTTCTAACAACCTTCTCAGGCCAGAAATAGAACATATAGTGAGATTAAATAACAGACACATGTTTGGTAAATTCTGAAGGAAGTTTGCTACTCTTCATTTTCTACAGGTTTTTCAGAGTAAAGAGGGAATACAAATTCTCCAATCATTTTAGAATCTTTGATTAAATAGTTTACAAGTGGTCATTAGTGTATAAAGTGAAAATTCGAGCAGTGTGATTACTTTTACATGGTTAGATTAGATTTTTGTTTTGTTTTGTGTGTGTGCAGGTGTGTGAGAAGGAGAAGCTGCTGACTGAGAGGAACCAGCTGAAAGCGTGTATGGGTGAGCTGTGGGAGAACTTCTCCTGCCTGTCCCAGGAGGTGTGCCGGGATGTCCAGCTGAGCCCGGAGCAGGTCCAGTCTTTACACCACCATTGCCCTGTGCTGAGACCCCCCAACTCCACTGCCAGCAACAACGCAGCACACGAGCTCAGACCCCCCACCATCAGCACCCCAGCCACCACCAGCATCGACCTCACTGCCCACTCCGGCACAGCCACACCAGAACCCAGCTTGCAGGGCTCAACGGGACGTTCGAAGCCCGAGTCCGCTGTGAGAAACGGGGCAGACATTGACGCGGATGGCCGTGTCACTAGCTCGTACTCCACATCAGAGTCTGTGGAAAAATCCAACCAAACAGTAACGGTAGATTTTTGCCAGGAAATGACTGAGAAGTGTACAACTGACGAGCAGCCAAGAAAGGACAATACCAAGTAGAGGTGGTTTTTATTCTGTTTTGAATGTGTTTTTGTTGTGTTTTTTATTATTTAATTTTACTTCTCTGACAAACCTTTTCGTTGGGTTGTGAAAAGGTCAGCTTCTGCCAGTGTTCACTGAAAAACAAGCTTTGTATTTATGTCCTTTTGTGTTGTTTTTGTCTCAGTATGTTTTGTTGAAATGGTCGACACTAAAATTGTCTTAACAGCAGCAATACTGTTCTGCAGGCATTCTTCTCTTACCCCGACAGAGTGGGAACCTCTCACCAAACTCTTACTATGGTGCTATACCCGGCTGGCGTGAAACTGCCAATCATGTGTAACTGATCAACACTTCAAGTTGAACCTCATTGGACCTAAGCAGCAGCTCTATTTTTCTACAAACAGTATTTATAGTTTTGCCTTTCTACTGTCTCCTTCTACCATTTTCTCTTCAGATGTGTTCACACACACATTCTCCCCAACAGGTTACGTACCTGTTCTCGAGACAAATGTGTGCAGAATCGCCTCGAACAAGGTTGTCAAGGCAACTACCGATTAACTCCTCATGATAATATACAAGTTAATCCACAAATCCACATAAATGTAACGATAACTTTGAAGGAATCTTCGTTGTAAGATAGTATTCTGTTTTATTTCTCATCCTAGTTGTCATGAAAATATCCTTATGATTTTAACCTAAATAATTTTATCCTGAGTTCTTTCATCTTGAAATCTTAAAATTCTACAGATCATCTCTTTATATAAGGCAGAGATGATGAAACAAGCTGAAAAATCCTTTTGTTGAGTTTGTAGGTGAAATGAAAAAACAATGTTGCCTAATGGATGGATATTTTACCAAACTTATATTTGAGTGACTAATAATGTTAAAAGCATTAAAAGTAATATAATTTAATAATTATATTTAGAAATTTTGGCCTTTTATGTAAAGCTGATATTTTACTCATTGTAACAATTCCCTATTTTAGTGTTGTTATAGCGTTAAACAAATGTTGCAGTTTTGATTAGCAAATTGATTGAAATCAATATTATGAACCATTCCTTCTCTGTTGAAATAAAAAATTCATAATAATTTGGAAAATCATACAATTAATTGCTGTAAAGTGTGTTTGGAATTGGAATGTACTACAATTTAGGAAGAGGCCTGTGTCCATGTGTTACAACCTAAAACGTCTTAAATACAGATCCAGTTGTTATTACACGATTTAAAGAAAGATTTCTAGCAGCTGAACATTTCTTGTTTTTTATCATAGGTGACACACCAGAGCTGCTGCTAACAGCGGATATAGCAGCTACTTTAAAGAAATGCCTGATTAGATTCTGCACACATTAGTTTTCCTTCTCGGATGTTCATGTGTGAAAACAGTTGATTAGTGTCTCTCTACCTCTGTCTACCTCTCTTAGTCCCACTCTGTCTCGCTTTGTCTCTTCTATGATTATGTCTCAGTGGCCCATTTCGTCACAAGAATTCAAACTCAGGAAAAAAAAAATCCTCTGAATGTTCAATCTAATTCATTGAAAATGAGATCAGAGCTTCTGTACAATAGGAAGTTACGATGCAGTGAGACTATAAAGTGTTCATATGCAAAAAAAAAAAAAATAATGTTTTCAAGCATCTCTCATTTGTATTTCTGTACAGGAGAAGTTTGTATAGCCTGTAACTGAGAACATTCCTTCTATGCCTTCCACAGCACTGAACTGAAAGGAGAATAAGGTGGTTAGATTGCTATTTTTATTTCCCACTCATCAGCAATACCATTGTATTTAGATGTTGTATCAGTGATTTTTCAAGTGCTTGTTTGGCAGATATGTATATAGTATGGAGCATGATGACTGTAACAGTGATTTTTGTATGTATAGAGGTGTAGGTGTTTCTTTTTTTCACTTGGGTTATATCAAGCACCTTTTTGCTAAGGGAAAACATTTGCTTTGCTGTTTCCTGTCCTGCCTAATGAATACTTTCCATCATGGTGGGTGTTCTTATACTCAGGAAATCAGCTCAATACAGAAGTACACACACACACACACACACACACACACACAGTATGCATCCATACACATAAAATCGTGAGCAACTTGCATGTTTAGAAATGACCTCTTTAAACAATTTTTAAGGTCTATCTCCCTCGAGCCCCTTTTCAACTTTCACTCCTTTTTAAATGTGAAAAAAACTTTGTGTTATTTCTCCCACGTCGCTTAAGAATATTTCCTTTTATACAGTGTTTAAATGGTATTTGTGTAAGCTCTCACAAACACATTTCGTTTGCTATTGATATTTTCCAATTTATCCAAAAAAGTGAGGAAAAAAACAAAACAATGATTGAATTTAGGCACTTTGTTATCAGCCCCGAACGCTCAGAGTCATTAGCACTTCCGTCATGGTGTTTGACTTTATTTTCTTCTAAGTCTGAAACTGGAGCACTTAAACTGGCCCTAAAAGAGCAAATGTTTTTGAAAGCATTATATTAACATACTAACGAAAATGTCTATAAAGATTTAGAAAAACATGTAAACATGTAGTAATGGATAAGCTAATTATTTTGATGATGTGGAAGAGGTGTCTGTGTTGTCCAAATGACTCCATAAAAATCATAAGTAGTAAGTTCTTTTCCCTGGTTGTGTTTGAACATCCTTCTATGTGATGTGCATGCATGCTTCCTAGAACTATAAGCCTAGTTAGTTGGTCAAGGATATGTTCTGCCTTGTAAGCTCTCTGTTCTTTTGAAATGCGTTTTAGAATTATTTTTTTAATGTTATATATGAAGAGCTTAACTGTATCAAACCTCACTAGAGGGAAGCTATAAGCAGGGTTGAATGCAGCGTGAAGCTTTGTTGTTTTTTTTCTCTCTTTAAAGTCCCAATCCTAAAGGTACTGGTGTCATTTTTGTTCAACTAAGTCTTTCATCTAAGGGTTTTATGAGTATTGAAATTTACTCTTTTAACTTTCAAACTCAGTCTTCAACATTCTATCTCCATCTCCATCCCTGGTATCGTCCAAAGCTCCTTTACTTCATCCATGCTCTTCCTCTTTGGCAGCCCTAGATTCAGCCTCTGGTGCTCAGCTAGTTGTCCTCTACCTGCTCTCTACATCTATTCCAGATCAGCTGAATATATCAGCTGCCCTGCTGATAAATTCATTCCAAATCCTGTCAGTTCTGATCACTCTTAGAAAAAAATTAGACAGAACTGGCTCTGCTGCTTCTCACCGCTCTCGTTCTTTATTGGAGCAGATCTGCTTTTCACCTCAAATGTTGTGCCTGCTGCTGTGGACAGTTGAGCCCAGATCTCCACACTCATCCACCTTTAACACCTGTTCTGCCTTTACCTTTACTCTTCCACCTTGTTTGCCATTGATTCCACAGTTTCCATTAATTCAGGGTAGATTATTGCCTCAAAGCGCTTCAGATACCTGTGCAGTCATGGCGGTTTATGCATCCCACTAATGCCAGTCAATAAATGTTGTACACATTAAAACTTATAAAAAAAACACGTATATTTTAACTACTTTGCTGCCATTTATTAGTCACGATTCTCTCCAATCATGCCTACTTGCTCTAATTTGGATATCAAATACATAAACACATATATTTGTGTTACATTCTATAAATAAAATCAATATTTAATACGTATTTAGGGTTTTAACATAAAATGGCGTATATTTTTTCTTAGGTGTTACTGTCTAATCCTTTTTGGTGATTTTGTCTTTTCTGAAACACACCACTCTTTATTTTTATAACATTGTCTTTCTCTGTAGATGTTGGCTGCATTGGAAAGAGGACCTAAAGAAATCCCCAATATCACCATACAACCTGAGCTATGTAGAAACAGAAGAAACTCCCTTTAAAAATGTATGGAACTTGAAGCAGGTGTTTGTCTTCCTGGACTAAAATGGGTGTTTCTTTTCTGTTCTTTCCGCATAAATTTAGGATTGGGACTTTAAAGTTTGAATGGGACTTTTGGCGGTTCATTGTGCTGACTTTTTGTGATGTAAATTTTAGAAGTACAGTTTAAATTCAAATTTCTTTGGAGTAGAACTGTTTAATTTAAAAACAAGAGTATATTTCTTATATGTTCCTTATTGCCCTATCTCTAATTTGTTAAGATTGATCCCTCTGATAAAATACACACATGCACAGGCTCATACTCAAGTGATACACACACACACAGCAATGGTGACATTTTAGATTCCAGTAAGAAATTCCTAAAATAGAATCAATTTTAGATCGTTTTCCACAAGATTAGGCCCATTTAATGCCATTTAAGATGTAGTTGACCTTTATCAGTGACTCATGAGTTCTAATACTTCTACTGAGAATGTAGCATGTTTTATTGATTCATCTGAATTTTTATACAATATAGTGTGTACCAAGACATTAGAAGTTTCATCCCTGCTGTGATTCCAGATTATGCCTTTTTGCTCACACCTTCTGCTAATGCCGAAAAGGACACCCTAAGCTCTTGTGCTATCATATGATAGCGATCTTAGAACATCCTGGTTTAAACCAGCTTAATTGGCTTAATTGAAAACTCATATTTTACCACTGATGTCATCTGGTCATGTAAATCTGTGGTATCAGGTTTCAATCTATTTTCTGGGTAGCATCACTTATCCTAGTGACATGGATGTACCAAAGCTGTCTGCATATGCTAGATGTAGTTAGCAAATTATTATTTTTATTATTTATATATTTTTTGGGTAATTTAGTGAAACGGTTCATACAAACATGCGTTCCAAATCAGCAGGCAGTAATTGCACCCGATTTCAATGTTTTAGCTTAGTTATCTTTGAGTTTAGGGCTCTAACTGTATTTTGTTTTCTTTTGGGTAAAAAGAAATAAGTTACGTATTTGCCCACCTGATGATTGCTTATGCTTAATATTCTTTTTTTAATTTTTATTTTTTTATCAGTTTTCAATTTCTGACTGTGTGCAAGCAGCACAATACAAGCATTTCTTTTTGGGGGTTGGGGGGTTTGGAAATTAACAAATTCAGTCTGGTTAAACCAAAATATTACCATAAAGGTGCTGACAAGCTATGCAGAAGAAAAGCAGATGCAGATTTGGTATGAATTCTTCTTTTTGTTTAATCCGTAAATCATTAGATTATTAAAAACAACATTTTCAACTTTATTTCTTATTATACACATGAATGGAAAATACAAAGTTTTGACATGAGGAACTCTCCGGGATGCTTTGTTCAGGGTAAACGTTATTACAACAGTGTGATTTATATGAACATTGCTGTAGCTCTGAAAAATGTACCCACTCATTTTTCTGTTTGGTTTTGTTACTTTTTTTATTTAATTATAAAAAACATTTTGTCGCTGCATCTCCGACACAAACACTGGCTTTTTCATCTCCAAAGGTTGTTCTTAAAGAATATGAACAAAAACAGATTACGCAACATAATTTTTTAAAGGAAAGAAAATGTGTATCATTTGAATGCACAGGTTAAGATCATTTAGTAAAATCTAAATGTAATATGTTTACAGATAGGGGTCATGTCGTTTTTGATCAATTCCTCGCCATGTAAGAGTCGCTCAGTTGAGACGAGCGGGCTGTAAGGAGACACAGAACGAAGCCTCTTACCTTGTGTTTCATCCAATGTGTTGGATCGCTCAACTTTACATGGATACAAATGCACCTCCAATATTTGCCTTAGAACTTGCAGAGGCCATAGTTCATATTCAAGTGAAGTGAGTGTAAGCAGGGGCCTGAGCCCCATCCCTGAGTAACCAGTGCAGACTTTTCTCACACTTATCTACCTTTGAAATCCTTCATACCTCTCATAACTGGTCAATGACTGTATCAGGTGTTTTTCTACATGCTTTTACACAAATTAAATGGATCATTGTAGTAGCAGATTTTGGTGAATAATTTTTAATGTAATAGCTCCTGGGCTTGTAGTTATTTTTTTTTTCTTAATTTTTCTAGATGACTGTTTTGTGTTAATATTGTCCACTTGAATTAGTTGTTATTTGCTTATTCTCTACTAAGAGTTCTTACCTAAATTTTTAATGCTAGATGACCCTAATGATTAAAGACTTAATAATCATTGTACATACCTTGTTGTGCAAACCCATTTACGTTCATTTTGATTGCTAGTGTTATATAAATGACTTTTTTTTTTGTCTAGACACCATTTCTCTTTATGAAATAAAGAAACATGCATATCATGCTGTTTATATATATTTTTTGTGTTAACTTTAACAAGCTTGTTTTATAAACATGTTTATATTGTAAAAGGCAATATTTAATGGCAAAACTCACATAAAAAAGACATGTTTAATTTATTGTAGATTTTTCTCTCGCAATATCCATCCTAGTTTTTTATCATGTTCAAATTGTTTAGCTGACCTGTTTCAGTGATCATTTAAATTATTTTTCAAAGACTTCCTAATATTTCCAATTTTGTAATCTTTTGTTTTTTCAAATTTATTTTTTAGTATTTTGAAACGAATTCAATCTAGGAAACCATTGCGTCGAGTCATTGACTGGACTTCAGCGTTCACTCTTCCGGAGTAGCATGCCGAGACAATAGACAATAGGTTGATTTTGTTAATTAGAGCAATCCCTCATGTTGAGACCCAATAGACAATTGTCTCAGCTAACGGACGCCAGTCCAGGTGTAGCTTCTATGGAGGGAAAAACCCTGAAAAACACAAAAGTTAACAATTGAAGTTGAAGAAACTAATAAAAATTGGATAGTAGAAGAAAATAGCAGAGTGAAGAGAAGTGGTTAAATTGTCTTTCAGCAGCCCAAGCCTATCATAAAGACCAGTGTGATATGGGATTTAAATGACATATCCTGGTCAAAAAACAACAGAGAAGTTCTTCACTTTACAGGAGGCCAATTTAATGCCATACAGTTTATCTGATTTAATATGCGGTGTCTTGTGCCACCTGAGTTAAGGAACGTACGTCAGCCGGTAAGTCGAGAGCTTCACTTTTCTGCTCAGCTCTCTTTTCACCCCATAAGGCCGGTACAGCATCAACATTAATACATAGTCTGACTCTGCACTAATCATTTTCAATTTCCATCTTTCTTCTATTCATGAACCAAAACCCAAAATATTCCATTTTTTCTACTTATGTCAGGTCGTTCGACCTGACCCAGAGGAAGCTTTCTACTTTTTTCCAGATCAGGACCATAGTGTCAGATTTGGAGATGCTGATCTTCATACATTCGCTTTAGTTTATGTATGAAGAATAAATTCACTCTGTTTGTGAATAAAAACATAGTGACAGTCCATCTAATATTTAGAAGTAGTTCATAAAAACCTACCTCAGCCAAAACTTTTAGCACAAATCTGGTCATTTCTGCTTTTCAGGTTTTGAATTATAATGACAGGTTAGGCAAAGTCTCCTATTTTCTGTTGCGATGTAAATTAAAGTTGTCAATACGCGTGGTTTGGCAGCTGACAAAGTACTTAACTGTAGAAAATCAAAAACTGTCTTAAAAGGAATTAAAGAAACAATCTTGCTGTTTATGTCAACAAATCAAATGTTCTCATATTGTTGGCTAAGGTTTGTTCAACATAGTCTGATTTTGGGGAAACGGAATATCATCACTAAATATCACTTCCATCTTTCTTCTATTTGTGAATATGAGAGTTGTCCAGGGAGAGAGGCGTGGGCAGGTTTGGGGAGACTCATAAACTCCCAGCTCTGTGCTTTGTGTTGTAAAAGGGAAGTTAGCTGAGACAGCTAGGAAAAGGACATTGGCTGAAATGATGCCAGTGACGTTTTACAACTGCTGCTCTCTATTTTTTCTCTGCTTCTATTTTTGTCTTTTTGTTGGTCATGGCAGACAGCTGCTTGTGCTGATCCTGCTGGCTTGTACTGAGGTTCTGCTGGAGATTTCTTCCTTTTAAAGGGGATTTTTTCCTCTCCACAAATGCAGGCTCAGTGGCTCAGTATTCGGGATTGCTGTAAACTCAACAAAAATACAAGCCAATGTTTCGGTTTGCGGAGTCAATGCTGCAAGTCAATGACACAATGCAATCTGCTGGGTTTTCTGATAATGGAAACTTTAAAAAAATAAAATAATTATGATGTATCTATGATTTGTATTAATTTTACTATAAAGTGCCATGAGAGGACATCTGTTGTAAACTGGCGACACAAAATTAAACTGATTCTTGTGGCTTGTAAGACAGTGCACACACCTATTACTATTCAAGGGGAGATGGTGGAACATGTGGACAACATCACGTTCTTGGGTATCGACATCAATTCCAGCCAGACCTCATCGCTGAACACCTCTTTTCTGACGAAAAAGGCCCAACACTGTTGTTCCTCAGGAAGCTGGGAAGGGTCGTACCAGTTACCAAACCTGGACTTAACAGACTGCAGAGGACGGCCAGTTGTATTGCTGCTTATCCCACCCAAGATATACATTTTTTGTACCATTTCCCTCTGCGAAACGATATAGGTGCATAAAGACCACAAAAACTGAACTATGGGACAGCTTTTTCCCAAAAGCTGTTAAATCTTACCGTCCACAGATATTGTTTTATTCTTTTATTTGCTTATTATTATGTCAAACACTGCAGTTTTGTAATGCTCTAGAAACATAATGACATAAAAAATCTTATGTCTTATGTGTTACTATGTGGCAGACGGCCTTAGGCAAAACATTGGTGATCAATTTTATATTTGTTTCATTTTGCTTCATGTCTTTGACGGCCGAGTGAAGTGCTATATAAGTTAAGTATACTGTTCAGAAAAAAAAGGAACCCTTAAACAACACAATATAACTCAGACTAAATCAAACTTCTTTGAAATCAAACTGTCCACTAAGGAAGGAACAACGATTGACAATATATTTCACATGCTGTTGTGCAAAAGGAATAAACAACAGGTGTGTCTTGCTAATCTCTGATTACACAGAACACTTTCAGTACCTATGCTTTCTGGACTGGTCTCTTTTGAATGTTGGTGGTGCTTTTGTGGTGTCTGTCAGCGTAGTACACTTGTGGTAGCATGAGACGGACTCTACAACCCACACAAGTGGCTCAGGTATTTCAGCTCATCCAGGATGGCACAATGCGAGCTGTGGCAAGAAGGTTTGCGGTGTCTGTCAGCGTAGTGTCCAGAGCCTGGAGGTGCTACCAGGAGACAGGGCAGTACACCAGGAGATGCAGAGGAGGCCATAATAGGGCAATAACCCACCAGCAGGACTGCTACCTTCGCCTTTGTGCAAGTAGGAACAGCAAGAGGACTGCCAGAGCCCTTCAAAATGACCATTAGCAGGCCAAGAATCTACATGTGTCTGTACAAATGGTTAGAAACCGACTCCATGAGGATGGTATGAGGGCCCGACATCCGCAAATGTGGGCTGTGCTCACAGCCCAACACTGTGCAGGACACTTGGCATTTGCCAGAGAACACCAGGATTGGCAAATTGGCCACTGGCGCCCTGTGCTCCTCACAGATGAAAGCATGCTCACACTGAGCACCTGTGACAGAGGTGACAGAGTCTTCAGACGCTGTGGAGACGGATTTGCTGCCTGCAACATCCTTTAGCATGACCTGTTTGGCAGTGGGTCAGTAAGGGTGTGGGGTGGCATTTCTTTTGAGGGCCGCACAGCCCACCATGTGCTCGCCAGAGGTAGCCTGACTGCCATTAGGGACCGAGAGGAGATCCTCAGACCCCTTGTGAGACCATATGCCGGTGTGTTTGACCCTGGGTTCCTCCTAATGCTAGACCTCATGTGTGTAGGCAGTTCCTGCTAGATAAAATCATTGAAGCTATAGACTGGCCTGCCAATTCCCCTTATCTGAATCCGATTGAGCACATCTTGGACATCATGTCTTGCTCCATCCACCAATGTCATATTGCACTACAGCCCATCCAGGAGTTGGCGGAGATCCCTAAGAATCAAGAATCAAGAATCAGTTTATTTATATAGCGCCAATTTACAACAGGTGTCGTCTCAAGGCACTTTACAAAAAATCAATTAAAATCAAGGATACATTCTAACAAATCAATTTGAAAAAGTTTCCAATCTAAGGAACCCCAGCAGATTGCATCGAGTCATTGACTTGCAGCATTCACTCCTCTGGAATCA
>JAVLVB010000299.1:1072736-1124413 GCA_032876305.1 Orestias chungarensis
GCTGCTATAAACTCTTTTATTTCAGTATCCTGTGCTTCTAATTTAGCTTTCTGTCTTTTCAAACCCCCAGTCGGTCGTGGCAGATGGCTGCTTGTACTGAGCCTGGTTCTGCTGGAGGTTTCTTCCTGTTAAAGGGGAGTTTTTCCTCTCCACTGTCGCTACATGCATGCTCAGTATGAGGGATTGCTGTAAAGTCAATAACAACACAAGCCATTGTTTCTGCCTGCTGATTCCAGAGGAGTGAATGCTGCAAGTCAATGACTCGATGCAATCTCCTGGGGTTCCTTAGATTGGAAACTTTTTCAAATTGATTTGTTAGAATTTATCCTTGATTTTAATTGATTTTTTGTAAAGTGCCTTGAGACGACACCTGTTGTAAATTGGCGCTATATAAATAAACTGATTCTTGATTCTTGATATAATCTGTGGCTGTCTGATGTTTAAAATCCTTACAAAAAAGATAACATGTGGTTTTTCAGCACTCCTAGTTGAGGTTGACTCTGAAAAGACGTAGTAGTTGGTGATTACCCAGCTTAGAAGACAGAATGAAAGCCATAATAAGTTTGAAAAATTGTGCATGATAAGAATACATTTCAAAGCATGTAATGCTTTCATTTGGTTAATTTTATTGCATTTTATTGTTATTGTCCACAGTCCTTCATTAATTTCTGCAGTTCAACATCTTTTCTAAATGAGGGGATAATCCAGTCATGCAAGAATTCATATAAATAACCCAGTGATTGGATACTCAAACCTAAACAAAAACTCCAAGTGCATGAATGAGTACGACAGCTTTTGAAAGTTAAATCAATTCTCTACATTGGGTGAAACATGACGTGTGTTTTCATCTACAGAAGTTTGCTGTGCCTCTGGCCTCATCCCAGTTAGGACTTCATGGGTTATTTCTTCATGATTGAAGACAACTCCAGAATCATGCTCTGAAAAAAAGGGAAAATGTTGGTCGTTCATTGTTATCTAAAAAGCAGACATTACTCTCAGGTATTATTTATTATTTTAACTTAAAAAAAAGATGTCATCAACATTTAATGCTTGGCTATTGTTACATTTTTATTGTATTTGTAATATATACTAAGATACAAATTACCAAGGAAAAAGTCTTGACTCATTTCTTTGTTTGTTTTGTTTGTGAAGCCACATTATAACAAAAATGTGTATATTATTATTTATACAGCTCTTAAAGCTTTTTTTATTGCTATCATCTCTGTAGAGTTGGGTGGATTATTCAGATGAACTTTAGTGAAACAAAAGGATGAAGAAATCATACAAAACGAAACATGACAGAGTTTAGGAACTTTCTTAAACAAAAAAACCCAAAGAAGAAAACTCTACAAATTGTTCTTCTACTAGTTCTAATGCATCATGGGATATAGAGTCCTTTCTGCTAGAGGTCCACAAATAGTCTGTTTTGAACTATATACTATCAAATGCTAATAGGATTTATGAAATAACTGCAACTCAGATAGTTACTTATTAAATTATAATATCCCAAATAATAAGTCCTAAGCAAATCCTGGTTAAAGCCAAAAAAAATTCTCAATATAGTATATGAATCACTCATATTGATGGCTAAATTAATTCATTAATACATTGTCCAACATTGGTAATCTCTAATTTAACTAATTAGGTCATTAAAATGTTTGTATCTTTACTCCTGCTTTGCATGTTGAACTGATGTTGGTCCTGATTAACTCTTAAACTAATTTTAGTTGAAATGGCCTATTTTAATTTTATTAAGTATGTTTTCCTCTTTTTGTTCCTCTTGGATATTTTATTCTTAGGAGTTTAAAACAAAATGAATTTTATTGTTGTTTTGTGTTATTAGTGTAGTGAATTCATGCATTTAAGATTTTTTTTAAGCCAAAACTAGTTGTCAATAAATTCTTAAATGTCTGCGAAACGATTTAATTTCTTCTTTATATGCTTTATGTGCAAACCTTAATTGTCTGAGAACATTATCCTTCCTCATATTTTTTTTAACCACCAAACCTAATGAGGCTGGTAATCATTAACGCTAACTGAGAATTGCTGTCTTGACTTGGTCGTTTATTTTATTACCATTTGCATGCAAATAGTGACAATTACTGTTTGGTATTCATAGCAAAACCAAAAGCATTTGTGCACAATAATATTTTTTCAACAAAAAAATAATAATTAAACTGAACAAGAAAAGTCCAAGCATCTAAAACAGCTAAAACGTTTTGACTTGTGGAGCCAAAATGAGAGATCTAGCACTTTTACAAAATCTTTTGGGAAATTCAAGCTGAGCACTAACTAGCCCAAAAAATCAATCAATACCTATCTTTTAAAACAACCAACTTGAACTGCAACAGATCCTGCCAATTAAAGTGGATAGTACTTTAAATCCCTCACACCTCCTACTAATGTTCCTGGTGTCCATGGTGACAGCAGAGCTACTCCTGATGCTGATTGAATGTCAGGAGACTGTCCATCCTAAATATCTTTTTTCCAATGATCTAGCTCACATATATAATTTTTTTATATTCTTATTCTCACATGACCTCACTATATGGGAATGCAGTCCATAGACAGCAGCAGTTGTTCGTAGATTGCCTGTATGGCTTGTCTTTTTATTTGTTTATGTGCTGGTGTTCATCTAAGGCTTTGAACAAAGGTTTTTTTATTATTACATTTCCATGTTATCTCAAACCTTTATGTTTGTTTGCTTGTTTATTCAGCATACCATTTGCTAGGATGCCAAACGCTGATTTGGGGAACCAGGAATTTCCCATTAACTCTGATCAAAACAGTACTTCCCTGGTGTTCCAGCAGACTGCAGCATAAGAATACTGTAACCTTTTCACAACTGACATTTTACCGATTGTTCGCAACTGAGTAGACTATTCAAATGAATCTTATGGAAGAAGGAATTTTTTCTTTTTCATTGTAGTTTTACTGCAAAAATGTTTCGCCATTAACTCACTCAGGTTACACCTGGTTTTCTCCAGGAAGAATGTGTTCTCACCATAGACATCCTTCTCCCGGAGGCAGGCGGAGGTGGAGTCATCACTGGGCTTTCCCCTTGGGTTAAGTGCTGGGGTTCGGTATCGGTTCCACTCTGAGAGGCCCCACTTTCAGACAGACTGGCGAGCTTGGCCTCCGACAGTCCTCGGGACATAAAACTGCACTTCCTGGCTGTGGGATAGTGATCGCTGTCTGGAGAATCACTCGTGTCACTTAGTTCCTTGCAGACGCTTACTTTGCTTTGCTTCCTCTGGGGGTTCCTCAGGGCAGCTGGGATCTCAATGTGGCTGGCCACTAGTGTTGCTCGAGGTCCTGCATTGTGAAACTTGCCAAAATTCTGAGGTCCGTTAGACTCATCACTGCTGATTGAGGGTTTCCTATTCTCCACAGTGTGCCGTCGTTCCATAACCACGAGCTGCTGCAAACGCTGGATGTCACCTTGGCTGGGCCGGAACGTCTGTGAAGATCGTTGCTGTGAGATCTCCATGCCTTCTAAATTACAAGAAAGAGCATCTCCTTGAGCATCAATGTAAGGATTTGATGCAACAGGACTGGCGACCTGTGTCAGCTGAATCAGCCTTTGTGGTGAGGAGTTGGTGAGAACACAAATCTGCTGCACTATAGAATTTTTCTTCGATCTGCAAACACTGTCATCCTCTCCATATTTGTATCCATAAAGAATTTGCTTGATCTTCTTCACTCCCAGATGGAAAATCTCCAGAAGGTTGAGGAACAAAGACACCCCAGCAATCACGAGCATGAAAACCATGAAAATGTTTTTCTCCGTAGGCCTCGACACATAACAGTCCACACTGTTGGGACAAGGGAGTCTCTCACACTTGTACAGAGGGGACAGTCCAATGCCAAAGAGGGCACACTGACCAATGATGAAGCCAACCTCCACCGCAGATCTGGTCAAGATATGAAAAACATACGTGCGTAGCAAAGATCCTCTCAGTGGTGCTTTCCTCACTTTCTTCTGTTCATCTAATTTCCTGAGCTCACGCTCAATTCTCTTATGATCCTCCTGGTCTGCATCTGTCCCCTCCAGCTCGGCCTTCAGACATGCCTTCTTTATGTGTCTTTCTTTTTCTAGCGTTCTGAGACGATACAAAGCGTGGCCCATGTAGACCAGTGAGGGAGAGGACACAAATATGATCTGCAGTACCCAGTAGCGTATGAGGGAGATAGGGAAAGCCTGGTCATAGCAGACGTTTTTGCAGCCCGGCTGCTCTGTGTTGCATACAAACTCACTCTGCTCATCGTCCCAAACATCCTCAGCTGCAACACCAAGTACAAGCATTCTGAAAATAAAAAGGATGGTGAGCCAAATCTTTCCCACAATGGTCGAATGAATGTGGACCTCTTCTAAGACGCTGCCCAACAAGTTCCAATCGCCCATCTTCTCTCACATTATTAGTAGCTGTGAGTAAATAAAGAAAATAATGTTTGTAAGATTTTCATGTTTTAAACATCGATTAAACGGCTGTACTTACAGGTTGTCTAGAGCTGCTGCTTTATGTATTCGACCATTAAGATGTTGAGAAAATTAAGATCCATCTGCAGTGACATCAGGGCTTGTTGAAGGCTGTTGAAACCCTACTGTGAACTGAAGCTGACTGTTTCAATATGCTGTTAACTAGGTCTCCAGTTTGGACCTATTGATCCACCACATGAGCCTATAATACCCCGAGGTCAGTTTTACCCTGTCACACTTTTATCAGGACACTAAACTGGAAACAGCACTAAGCTTCTAACACACAGCTTTGTCCAACGCTTTCAGCCATCCTTAATGATACTTTTGGGTAACTACAATATGACTAAATCCAATTTCTGCATTTCTCACGATCTTAAATATTAGCGTGATGGTTCTTGAGGCCAAGAGAACTCATTGTAAGCAAACCTTGGTTATCAACGCAGCTGCCAGGGGTTTCACCCTTTCAATGAGGTCACTGTATAAATAATGAGTACATGCGGTAAAACTCCTGGATCTTTAAACCAGATTGGATATTTCTTGTTTGATGGGAATGTTCAACTCTAAGGTGAACTAATGCATTTTATTCTTATCTGGTTAAAGTCTATTTGGATTAAGTGTCTTGACATGGTTAAATAAATACACTCTTGTAGACCCATCTCTTCACAGAGAATCTCCAATACTTTTACCCACACCTCTACACGCCCTCCATTACTCTCTCTGTACTTCCCTCTATCTCTTCACTGTCACCTGACTGACTAGGGACTTTCCTCTAGACAGCTTATGGTCAGATTGATAACTGTAACATTTTCTCCACTTTGTAAGTTGCTTTGCATAAAAGCGTCTGGTAAATACAAAAACATAAAACTTTTTCTCTCTTGGAAAATCTTTCATTTTTTGTGTGACAAGAAAACTTCCCTGAAATCATTGCTTTTACAAGGTCTTGCCAAAAGATTTTTCAAGCTGCAAATTAACGATGTTTTTGGGTTGAAAATCTTGTGAATACTATTGACGAGTTTATGTATAAAAATTTTAATTACCAACGTTCGAAATGGTCATTTGAACAAGGGTTTGTGCACATTAAGAGCTACTGTGATTATTTATAATCCAATAAAAGAACTCCTTAAACTGCTCAAAAACAAGACGTTCATTGTCCAACAGCATAAATAAATAAAACTTTATTTTCAAGAAAATGTTATATACAGTATTAAGAATAATGGCTTTTGTTTTCATTTATACAATCAGAAGATTCCAACTAAATGTCATTAAAGAACGGACTTAAACAGTTTATTCTGAACCGGTCGTGTAAACATTTATTCAGAGAAACCAACATTAGCAAGACTAACGTCACAAACACAGTTTGCAATAATGACCAAAAACAGTTTGACAGCAGCTCATTTGTTGCTGGATGAACTTTCAAGTTGTTTCCAGAGAAAATCTAATAACCTGTAGAACATATGACTTTCCTGAGCTCGAAACTAGTTATTAGGTTGTTTTTTTAAGGTCTTTGTGCAATAACATTTTGGCAGTATGTCTTTCTCAAACTGCTAATATTGACAAATAATATGCAAATACTGTTATTGGTTTTCAGGCGTTCCGACCACCATTAAAAATACGTACCAAAAAAAAAAAAAACTCCAGCTGGTTAAAAATGAACAAAAATAAAACCCCTTACAAACAATGCATCAAAAACTTTGATTGAGACCCTTAGCTTTTTTATTATTATTATTATTTAAAGCCACATATTGTACAGTCTTTGAAAATAAAGTGTTCAGATGTCTATGGTTGCTCCAAAACTTTCCATGAAATGCCTGGTTTAAGTTCAACTGTAGTGCAGTGGGTCAAAATCAGGTGTCCATCTTCTCCTGCTTCTTAAAAAGCTTCATGAGCTGGTAAAACCTGTCAGCAATCTGAAAGCAATAACTAGTCAATGATGACGTACATTGTCATTTATGCCTCCGTCAAAAGAACAAAACAATGAAATGATGAAGAAGTAAGACTTGCTTACCTGGCCTGCTGGTTTGTTTAGTTTCTCAGACAGTGTTGAGAATGTCTCCCGTGAAGCTCCTCTGGTCTTCAGGAACATCAGAATAGCTCGATCTTCATCTCTAGGGGAAACAGATGAGAGGGTGATAATCCTTTACACCATGTTGTCTTTACACTTTAATGCTTACTTTAAGCAGCATCCCAACATAGTGGATAAAGGACATAATAACCATGTCCAGTTACCATGTTAGAAGTCAGTGTGAAAACTGACGTCTAACATGGTTACTTGAGATTTGCATGAGGCAATGGAGGGATAGTGCATGATATGGGTTTGTTTGTCATACTATGGTTGGCGGGCCTGCTGATCACATACCACAGATCAGGGATCAGTTAAAATACAATTTTAAAATGCAAGAAGAGGGGATGTTTCAACAATTCTATAACGGACAAAACCCGAAGGCAGTATCGATCTAATCAACTAATTTATCAATCAATAGAGACTAGAGACTAAAACATGGTACGTCCCAGAAAGAACAACAAAGTTATTACCACATACAGAGTTGATCAACTAAAAACAGTAGAAACTAAACAAAGTAAAACTGATCAGGGATTTTTTCGAAGGTAAATTAATCCCAGGAAAAACACCACCGGACCATGATATGGAACCACCAGGGTCTGATAAAACACAAAACTTGACAGAAAAGTATCCAGAACAAATCTTTAAATGTTACTACTTTAAAAGAAGCCATTAATGGCATATGACAATATATACAAGTCCGAATTTCAGATGATATAAACATCATATGAAGTGAGGAGGCTAGTAGATGTTTTGGTTTATTCTGTAATTTGAATTCTAAGTTTGAACAACAGAGCCAAACAAAATGTTATTTCCTTCTATGTTCCCTCTAAGTGGATCTCTGATATGTGAAACTCTACAGGAAGCCAGGCTGCAGGTTCCAGTGATTGGCTACTGACCTGGTCCATGCCATCACCACCTCACCCTTCTTCTTGATGATGTTCTTGGCAGATAGGCTGCTGGGAGACACCGCTACTGGTGAAACATTCAACTCCTTGTCACTTTTTCTGCGAGGAGAAACCTCCCGCAGAGTCTTCTCTTCCCTTTTATATCTTTTGGCTTTCAGCTTTTCTTGTCGTCTTTTCCGTTTCCGCAGATGTTCGCAGTCTTTTCGGGTTTTCTCTGATGAACTGCTTGTGTCGATGGTAAGACTCTTTTCAGACTCACACACGTTGGTTCCGTCAGTTTCGTCTCTGCTCCAGGCATAAAATGTTGTCTGCGATCCTGCACTCTGAAGAGTTGCATTTGGGCTTAAAGAAATATTTGGAACATGGCTGCTGGAAAATGCCCCTGTCGGGCAGCCAATCTGTTTGTGTGACTTTGATGCGTTTGTTGGCGTTACTTCTACTCTGAGATTTGCCCTCGCATCGTCTGAAAGTGTTGCACTATGGGAACTCGGTGAACTGGGGTTAAAACTAACTGATAGAGGGGCTTTCTCAGAGTGTGCAGAAATGTATCGTCTTTGGTCAGATGGATTGTCTGTAGTAGACCCTCTTGGTTCCTGGATTTGTGATCCAGAGTTTGGCCGACAGCCTCCTGTGGTTTCAGTGAAACTGATTTGGTTCTCTGAAGGTACAGCTATGCATTTACCGTTATCGTTTTGTGATCGTTGGCCTTTATCTTCTCCCTGTTGCTGATTGTTTTCTGTCAGTGTCTGGTTTAAGGGCTCCTCAGGGATCAATGTGGTTTCTGCAGCAACCTTCATCTGCCGAATCTTTACAATGAAATGATCACTTGACTTCTCCATTACCAGCGCCTGCATAGGAACATCAGGCTTGAAGACTAAAGCACTGCCGGGGTTTTCAGAGTTTGTGCTCTCTCTGGAGCTGCAGCTGTCTAGCGCCAGGTGAATGTCCTGCTCTGTAGCGTCTTCCCCATCCAGCAAGGCATCCTCACTTATGTGTGCACTGATCACGCTGTCTGGAGTGGACACCACTTGTATCCCAACGCCCGGCGGTTGTAAGAAACTTAGGTGGCTGTCAGATTTGAGAGGGGAGGGAATTGTTAGAGAGACAGCCAGATCTTCAGCTAGAATAGAATATTTCTCTGCTGACAGGCTTCCCTGCAGCAGCGCTCTGTTTCCTGATGGAACTTCTAGGAGGCAACTTTCATCAAATAAGGCTGGGTTAAGGGGGACTTGATTTTTGGCACACGGGGACCTTTTTCGGGGTGAAATGCTGGACCAGGTAGCAATGAGTCTTGATGAAGCATCCGACTTTGATGGCGAGAAGAATTTTGATGGTGTGGCGAAGCCAAGAAATCTTTCTTCGTCTTTCCTTGGGGTACCAATAGACCAAACGTTGTCTCCAGGCATCCCTGTGCTTTCCAGCAAGTCAGATCCTTGGAGAAGGCACTTGAATATTTCTCCCATCTGAGAGTCTCTAACTAAATTGAATGTCAAACTGGAGGCTTGTTGTTCGGTGAGAAGCTCAAAGTCTGTTTTATCGAGCACAGAGCCGTTTTGAGAAATCACCAATGGAGGCATCTTATGTTTCTCCGGAGATGGAGCAACATTGCTAGAGGACAGAAAATTAGCCACAGTTTGTGCATTTGTACGTTGTGGAGGATGCACGTGGGAGGAGCTATCTTTTTCTGTATATGACATCCGGATGTCTTTACCTCTGCTTCCAAGTCCAGTTCTGTAAGGGACCACTGCTAGCAACTTGCTCCTGTTAAGGCTGGAGTTAGGTGAATGAGACTCATTCTGTTTACACATTTGTCCATTCTTTACAAGAGCCTGCTGAGGTTCTCTTGCCTTCCCACAGGACTTCTTGTCTTCCTTGGGACTCCTCATAAGTCGGCAGAGGCTCTTTAGTGTTGTCTGAATGTCTAGAAACAAGTAGTCCACTTGGACATCCACAAAGTCCCACAGCTTTTGCTTTAGATTGACTGCTTGCTGTTCAAAAATGCGTTTCACAATACCATTATTAAACACTTTGCTAAACACTGATGCAATCAGTTCCCTAAGCCTTGACTTTAGCTCTTCAGCATCTTTGCATACTTGGCCAAATTGGGCACCATCGACAAATTCCATGAAAGACTTCTGGAAATTGTCCATCACACCATAAAAGCTTTTCTTAGGAAACGTTTTATGAAGCTTCATGTATTTTTTCCGCATCTCTGTTCGAACCAACTTGAATGTCTCCATTATTTCCTCAACTGTTGAAAAAGAGGATTTGCTTGCTGCAGGGCAAACAGTTTTGAAACGACTTCTAGGACTTTGGGTTGAGAATGTAGATGAATCTTGAGGTTCCTTAGAGGTGATCTGGCATGGTTCTGTTTTTTTCCCCAACAAAGACTGGGGGCTTGTATTATTCCTGACTGGTTCTGTTAGCTTTGGCCTCTTGGTGGCAGGAACATGAGCTCTTGAAGTCGCCTCATCATTGTCGCTCAAAATTTCACCTTCTTCCAGTTCGCTGTCAAAATGGGATAAAGTGTGCTCAGAAACCATGTTAACTGCATTCTGCGCTTCACGATTAGCAGGAGAACCTGGATATTTGTTGTCCTTGTTAACATCCAGCTTCTTCGAGTTAACCTCAGCAGCACTGGTAGAAAAATCTAGAAAGAAAATTAAAGAAATTGTAAGTGTACAAAGCTGATAAATACGTTTTTTTCAGAACATGTGAAGAGGTTGATTGAACACCAGATCCCTAAGATTTAAAGAAACTTGAATTAAGTTGTTAAAGTGCCTCAGTAGCAGTCAGTGAAGCTCTACGGAGCTCAGCTAATGAGCCAATGTTGAAGAATCAAGAATCAGTTTATTTATATAGCACAAATTTACAACAGATGTCGACTGAAAGCACTATACAAGAAAATCAATTAAAATCAAAGATACATCAAAAACAAATCCATTTGAAAAACTTTCCAATTAAGGAACCCCAGCAGATTGCATCAAGTCGTTGACTTGCAGCATTCACTACTCTGGAATCAGCAGAGCAAAACAATGGCTTGTGTTGTCGTTGACTTTACAGCAATCCCTCATACTGAGCATGCATGTAGCGACAGTGGAGAGGAAGCCAGGCATTAAAGCTGAGACAGATCTAAAAGTTGCAGTACCTCTGGTTCTCATTTTCCAGTGTTTGATTATTGTATGTTTCTCCAGAAAGGTTTATGAATTTGTCCAGTTTAGCCCCAAAAGACTTAGATACCCTTTTTCCACCAAGCTGGTTCGGTGCTAGAGCCAGAGTTAGCAAACTGGTTCCAAACTGTTGCTTAGCTAGCCCCAAGTCTTTCTGGGGCCAGAAGAAAGAGCCGGTTTGATGTGATGACGTCAAGGACTGGGTAGGGGCTAAATAACTAACAGCCCGTAAACGGTTTACGAGCTGCAGTTTTAAAACAACACTGGAGTTGCTTGTGCGACAAAAGATACAAAACGGACCTGACATCAAAGCAGCAGTGGTCAGTGGAGGAGACAAACGTCCTGCTACGGTAGCGCCCTTTCACTTACCATAAACCTGACGCAAACTGACGTTAGCTCATGCTAACTCCTAACAGAGCCCTCTTGCTTTGTTGTCATTCATTACTTAAAAACGTTTTTAGACATCAGTAATAAACACAAATAGAACTAAATGTTTTTGTATCCAATTAGTGTGTGCATACAGAATAACAAATGTGTGTGATTTGGTTAAAACTGCGAAGCTCAACGTAATTTAAAAGAATACTGTTTAGTTAAAGAACTGACATGTTTTCATTAATTAGGATAAAGTGAACCATGATATTTTTTCTTTCCAACTCTGGAAGACTGAGTTCAGCTAATTTCTATTAAGAAGGTGAAAATTGAAAAAGTCAGTGTAATGTTTTTTGGGTTTTGTGTTCCACACCTCTCAGTGTTTTATATAGTGTGTGTAAGAGAGAGAGACAGAGAGAGAGACACAGAGACAGACCGACAGATAAGGAGTGTGTCCATCATTTCTGTTTCGATTCACTTTATACTTCCATTTAGATGGCAAATCCCGGCTATTCGTGTCATCAACCCAGATTCACCAGCACCCTCAGGCTAGACCTCCACACAGCCAGAATACCCTGCCCCTCATCCAGGTTTCACCCTCCACCGACCGCCCTGTTCCATCACAGCTGCTGTGCCCTCGAAGTGCAAAAAAAAAGGCTTCAAGGACAAAACCAGTGTTCAAAAACATCCAGGGAGAGATGGGAGGATATGAGCAAATTATTAAGAAGCTTAAAAAGTGTTGTTGTGGTCTTGTCGCAGTTGGATTTGGAGCCAAATCTACTGGTAATGCTGATGTACGCGACGTAATGAGGTAGCTTTCCAGCCAGCACCAGTGTGTGGAAAAACAAAACATTTTTTTGTTGGTTCGCACTTGGAACCGTCCGCGAACCGGCTCTAGCACCAGCACAGAGCCAGCCCTTGGTGGAAAAGGGGTAACAAAGACCAAGCCCGTGTTTTCTGTCATTGACTACAGAAATCTTATTCATCTTAATCTCAAAGGTTCAATGTAAGAGAAATACAGGATGAAACAGATCAATCCCAGCTTGCTAAGAAAGAAGGAATAGGGAAAATTAAGGATTAAAAACATTGTCTGAATGTAAATGACTCCAAAAAGGGCTGTAATTTTAGAAATTTTTACCTTTATCTTAAAATAAAATAAAATCTGTCTAGAAACATGGAGCCTTTTTTACTTGCATGACATGGCAATGTTCATAAAATGTATTGTAATGTGATACTACTCCTGCATGGAGAAAGTCTCATTGTGTATGTGGGTTTCCTCCTGTAGCTTTTAGACTTCTGAACTAATGCACACTCAAATATTCAGATAACTTCATTAGGTGAGACTGATCAGATTACCCATTGGAACTCTTTCTAAATAAAACGACTGACTTGCTAAAATAATCACTTTCTACTGGGCAGATACGGGTGTGAGCAGAGGACAGAGAACCTAGAATTATTGCTGCAGACATCAGGTAACCCTTACCTTTCTGAAGACTCTTTACATGTCCGAGCTTGCTATGCACATGTGAGACGCTTCTTTTACCCATCTGTACCGGACTCCTCAGAGGGCTGATGGCTTCTGGGATTCTCCTCAGATTGCTCAGTGTGTGCATCATGGAGTCTTCATCATGAGGTATTGAGACGGAACTGGACGGCTCAGTGTTCCGGTCCTGACTGCAGATCTTCTTAGGCGTGACCGTGGGGGTGCAATGGTTCCACGGGGACCGGTCCTCCTCTGTTGTACTGCTGACCTTTGATACTCCAATACAGCAAACAGACGAACGGACAGTCTCTGTCTGGGTCATGACGTAAATGGCCTCTGTTAGGTTGAGATTTTCTTGTGGGAGTGAATCCATACAGATAGTACTGGACACTGAATCCAAGTCTTTGGAGCGTTCTTGTTGATCAGCATGATGATTCTCTTCACTGACACTGGTTGAAGATGGAAGACAGAGACCTTGCTGACTCACGCTAGGTGAACCTGCGTTATGATGCTGCTGGTCTCTAGCCCCGGCTTCCTCACACATGAGTTCAGCATCTTTTGCGTTGTTGAGCTGAGGAGATGCTGCAGCTTCCCGAGAGACACTCGGCGGAACACAAGTTTCATCTGAATAAATAGCTTCTAGACCCTCAGCTTCATGCTCAGGCTGACTGGTTTGTACTTCAATGGTTTTCTGTTTTTCCAAAATGGATGGAGGTGAGTCGCTGAGCTGTGAACTCTCTGCTGCCTCCAGTTGACACTTTTCAGTTACCAACGGCAGCTGCTCCTCACAATGTTTCAAATCCTCTGCTGCTTCTAAAGGACAGCTCTTTGGAGAAGCTGCTGTTCCTCCATCCTCTGCTGTGTCCTGGCCTTTCCTTTGGGGGGGACTACCTAACACAGCCAGATTTGTGGCATCTTCCTTTACATCTTCCAAATTAATCTTGTCAAAGATCTTCTCGTTGCCTGATGCTTTAAGATCCTCGACGGATTGCTCTGCAACTTGTCCTGGTTCTGCTTCTAGCTCATTGCTGTCTATTTCATCAATGACACACATATCATTTAAGTTAGGCTGGGAGTTTTCTTCAGCTGATGCGTCTTTATCATCCTCTGCTGTTGGAAGTTCCACTGGGCTGCCATCTCTGGGTGCTGCATGCCTTTTGATTGGCGACAGAGTTAGATTTAATGTTTCCATAAAACACAACTTCCTGTTAGAATTACTATCATCTACAGAATTATTCCCATCCAGATTTGGTTCTTCAGATGATCGATTGTCTTCTTTAGATTTCTTTTCACATCGTCCTTCTTTATACACATCAACTTTAGCTCTCCTCTTCTCCCGTTCTCTGCTGCTACTTCTCCTGTGATGCCTTCTTCTGATTTCACCCTCACATCGTCTGTCCATGCTTCTTTGATAATCCTTTTGTCGGTTCCTTTCTCGGGGTTTGGTGCCATCACTGCTGTGCTTGCCAGACTTTTTTAGAGAAGAGCTCTTTTTGTCCTTAGAATTGGACCACTCATCACATCTATGACTTTTTGGGGTTTGCTTTAACTCAGGGCCGCAGCTCCCTATTGACTTGTAACTGGGACCTTTTATTATCTCTAAAGAACCAGTTCTAGATTTATCTGTTCTCTGAACTTCGCTGCCTTCTTTTTTGTGTTCATAGGAAGCACCAGAGTATAAAAGGTCTTGTGACAAAGTTTTAGCTCCATCTGATCTGCAGTGTCTCTCAACATGTTTATAGGTCCTATTTTTGTGAGAGTCTTTTTTGTCAGCCTGCTTTTGCTTAGAGTCCCTGTTATGATTTAAACAATCTCTAAGCCTCCCATCTGTTGGTTCAGATAATTTCTTACTTCGACAGGTCTCTTCTCTGTCCGTGGAACCGTGGCTCTCTGGTTTACTCTGTCGGCCAGCTACTTCCTGTTGTCTTTTTGGGCAGCTTTGTTGCAAGGACTTTATAGATCGGCTAGAATAACAAATTTCTTTTGTAGTAGGTTTAGTAGAATCTGTTAGAGGACACTCTTCCTTAGACTGTGTATTCACAGGTGTCTGTGTACATGCTGTTGCTAAGGAGGCCGTGGAGGAAGTTCGACCAGCAGACTTTAAGTCCTGGACAGTTTGTATCTGAGGTTGGTGAAGAGGAAATCTATGTACCCTGCAAAAAACAAAAGCCAATGTTACAAAGTTGACTATTAAACATCTTTGTTTGTAGCACCTAGTCTTGCCCTGTAGGCTAGTGTAGCACAAACTGGTTTCTACGTCTCCATAAAGCAACACTCACCGCTGAGTCAACCGTTGAATTTCGGCATCTTTCCGAACAACTTCTTGCCTTGCTGTTCGTAAAAGTGCAGATATGTTCTTTTTTAGACGATTGTTTTCAGAACTCAATCCTGTATTCTGTCAATGACCAAAAAAATGGCATTATTAATTCTTTGATTCAGATGGAAATGTTTAAACAGGGAATATTTCTGGTTTTAGGGGCTGAAAATAAAGCTAAGAGAAGTCATTTAAGTCACTTTGAATATGACCTTTAACCCAGAGAGCTTGATAAAAAAAACAGAGGGAAATAAAAACTATTAAAACATTGTGGCTGAAAGAGTGTTTGACATCAGAAATGAAGACTAAGCAATATTTGCTTAAAGATTTTTTTGTAAAAATAATTTTAATACATGAATAAAGAAAAAGGTGCGAGTCACCACACAACTGAGCAAATGTATCCTGGCCATCATAATACCGGAAATAAAATAAGGTGAAACAGAAGTAATGCTCATTTTTAAGGGCAAAAAGACACACCTGTATTTCCATCTTCTTAAGTCTTCTGTGCAACTCTTTAATTTGATTTTGGGCTGCTTCGAACCTGGATTTTAACTAGAGAGAGACAGGAGTAAAAAGTGAGAAACTTTGAAGGTAATAACAGAAAACAGAATTAACACGGTAAGAGTGATTTCTGCTGACATGCAAGTGTTAAATATGCAAGCTGCAATTAAAATGGCAAAATCTTAACAAAGTCTTAATAGCAGTCTTAACAGATTCCAGATAATTCTTACAGTAATGGATAGTTTGATTAGATTTAAGATCAAACCAAGTAAGTTCACAGCTGGTATTCCTGTTTGTCATTATTACATCACAACAATTGACAAGCAGCACAAACTTTGGGACCTGCAGGACTTTTGATCAATTGATATCCCTTAAAATGACATGTGTTTCATTCAGAGACGTAATCACAAACATTTGATTGTTATTTATTTTAGGCATTGGATGTTTGGACAATAATGTGGTCCTGGATACTCAAAAGCTAGAAGGAATTTAGCAAATGATGCATAATTGCAGCTACCACATGTCTACAACTGACAGCATCTTAGACTTAAGACTTGTACTTTATATATCCCTTGGCAAGATTCCCTTAGGGAAGGTTGATCCAAACTACATAAAAAAAGTCTAAAGAGTGATAACAGCGTAACATTAAAAATAAATAAAATAAAAACCATTAGATTGAGAAAGTGAGGTGTGGACTGACCCAAAGTCTATAATCTAACCTGATTTAAATGCCATATATTAAAAATTGTAAAGAAAATGGTTCCTTTTTAGACTGAGTCAATAAGACTACTCCCAAAAAGAACATTTGTCGCATATTAATGCGATTCCACCAAGAACTAACCCCTTTGACCTGAAAGAGAGGGTGGTGAACATGTTCTAGTGAAAAGATTTCAGCATCTCACCTCAGAGTATGAGGACTCCTTGTTGTGCTGTTCTTCCGCCACCATATCTTCGTAAAGATCCATTGAGTCTTTCAGCCCAGAGCTAACAGGTACCAACTTTTCTGTCAAACAAAAGGAAAACATGCACTAAAAAATTGCCAAAACATTACTTAGCATAATAGAAACTAGAATTAAGTAAATATTTTCTTTACCATTATTACTGACAATTTCAGCATCTAGGCCCTCATAGATATCCACCGAATCCTCATTGATACCAGGAGCAACAGCTGTGGAGCAGAACACACAATTTGTTAAGGTTCTGATAAGCAGATAAATGTATCAATCAATCAATCAATCAATCAACCTTTATTTTAACTCGGGAATACATTGAAGGTGACCCTCATTTACAAAACAATGACGGGCTGTCTGGTGCTGTTTAGAAACTAAAAGTTTAAAATGGTTCAGTGACCCCAGCGAGCTGAGCTTCAGTGTTTCCTGCAGTGAATTCCAGCTCGCTGGTGCTCTGTAGCTAAAAGCAGATTTTCCCAGTTCACTTCAACTTTCGGTACCTGACAGGTAATCCACCCACTAGAGCGAGTCTGATAAGTGTTATTATTTAATGAGATCAGCGAAGAAATATATGGATCCTGTCAGGGTAGAGATAGATATGGTATTTAAAACTGTATTTTAAAATCTGGAAAACAGCATGTATTTGGTTTTATTAGGATTTAAAATTTGAGTTTATATAGTGTGGCCTGTAAGATGTTGAAAGAATGTTGATGTTTTTCTAAGGCAGTGTGTGGAGAATCTGCAGAGCAATACAAAATTGTATCATCTGCATAAAGGTGTAATTTGCAGTCTAAGGTAGAGGCAGCAAGATCATTGATAAAAATATTAAATAAAACTGGAACCAGAATTGAGCCCTGTGGGACTCTTTTTGTTACGGCTGTAGGTCAGACTTATGATTACCAAGAAACACACATTGCTTTCTGCCAGACAGGTAATCCTGGGCCCACATGACTGCATTATTGCTAAAACCAATCTTATGGAAGGAATTTAGGAATAGATCATGATCAACAGTATCAAAAGCTTTAGTTAGATCAATAAAAATGGCAGTACAGTACATCTTTCAATCTAAGGCCAAGTATAGATCATTTAAAACCAGCGTGATAGCAGAGATGGTCTTTCTCTGAACCTAAATTGATAATTAAACAGGATAGAGTTTTCATTTAGATATGACTTGAGCTGGTTATTTACTAGGGATCTAAAATTTTAGATAAGCAAGACAGTTTTGAGATTGGTCTGTAATTATTTAGATCTGCTGTATCGCCACCTTTATGCAGAGGAATAACATGAGCTGTTTTCCAGATACTGGGAATTCAGCAAGATAAAATAGAAAGATTAAAAATGTGTGTAATATGGTTTAAAATAACTGGGGTTGCCAGACAGAGAAGTTGGGGTTGAGACCATCCTCACCTTTTGTTTTCAGCAGATTAATAGAAGAAAGGGCATTAGCCACTATGTATGCAGGTCTGGAGAGTGAAAATATAAGTTTTCTGGGAAGCAGTAGAAGTGAATGTGTGCTGGTTAACAGACCAGATTAAGTGATTCTTGACTAACATTTTAGTTGGGATGTGTTGGGAGTTATTTTTGAGGGAGTTTACTGCTTTCCAGAAATCTTGTGGGTTTGAGGAGTTTGTAATCAGGTTGAAATAGTAATCTGATTTGGCTTTTCTAATTGCAGAGGTGCATCTGTTTCTCAGTTGTCTAAATGTAAGCCATTTTTCACGTTCATTGCAACAACATCACTGGGGGTAACATGGATATTCATGAGGAACTGGATTTGTTAAAACAAAAAAAATAATTTAAACTATTCTTAATTTTCCAACTAATTTAATTAATAAACTGAACCTAAAGTTTTTTGTGTTAATTAGATTATTTGGAAATTATAGATTAAACAACTGATTTGAAAAATCTTTTTTATAAAGTGCCTTGGGATGACATGTCATCCCAAGGCTGTATATATACTATATATAATGCAAGGCGGAGCTATATATATATAAACTGAATTGAATTCAACTTCTAAAATGTTTGACGATCTGTTAGGTGACATGGATTCAGACTGTCCATGGCTATAATACATATAAAGTTTTACAAGGTAAAGATGTGTTAAGCTGGTAAGGTACTAAACTGCAACTAAGTTACTTCATTGCAAAACCCACCCACTTTGGCCTGAAAGAATTTTCTGTAGATGGAAAAATCTAAAGTATTTATTTTTTAGCACAAGAACAAATCACTGACTACCCGAGATCTGTCGGCTATGAATCTAGAACAGAAAAGCATCAATACTCAGTTTCATAAAACAAAAGTAATTATTTCTTCTTACTCTTTGAAAACTATCCTAAAATAGATCAGATCTATTTCTAAGACCTCTTAAACTTATCTAAAAAGAAAAGACATTTAAAAGAAAAGTTTGTTAACATTGGTAGCTTCACTGTAGTATGAGGGATTGCTGTAAAGTCAACAACAACACAAGCCATTGTTTCTGTCTGCTGATTACAGAGGAGTGAATGCTGCAAGTCAATGACCCGATGCAATCTGCTGGGGTTCCTTAGATTGGAAACTTTTTTAAATTGATTTGTTATGATGTATCTTTGATTTTAATTGATTTTCTTGTAAAGTGCCTTGAGACGACATCTGTTGTAAATTGGTGCTATACAAATAAACTGATTCTTGAACAGCTGATGTAGTTGTTTTTTAAGTTCTCAACATTCATCATAATAAAATACAAAACTTTTCTGTAAATTTATGCAAGGAACCTTTCATTACGGAGCAAAGAAAAGAAAATAAGACAATTATGTCAAAGTGCAGGCAATGTGGATAAAATTTATCCCCATTTTATTTTTTGTCACTGGACTGCAGACGACTACTGCAGTTAGAACATGGACCCAAAAAACTTTATAACAAACAAACAGTGTGAAAAAGTAAAAATTACTAAGCCATTTTCCAGAATTTGCAAAAATAATTCATCTGGATTTACCATACTTACAAGACGTGTAATAAATGATAAATACAATACATGTCAACTCCGAATTCAATCACAAGAAATCAAAAAAGAACAAGGAATTTCAGAAGGAAAGAAAGAGGAACATTAAGGAAAGGAACAATGAAATGTAGCAAAGGCATGCAGGATGAAGGTGAAAATGAAAGAACGAAAGAGCAGCAACACAAGCAGCATGGAGATTATAGGGTAAGAAATGCAATCTGGAAATAGAAATCATACTTATCCGAGAAATTACTTCCAGATTAAAGAGAATTATTGTGTTGTGTCAACTGTAAATATTCCACAAAGCAGTAGTGAGATGTGTACTTACAACTAGAAGCATCAAGTATCTCCATCTTTTCAAACTGCTGCTTTTTTCTGAGAACCTAAAAAAATTAACAAAAACAGACAATTTATCACAATTTATTACGAATCTTAAAATCTCACAGGAACCAGTTTTTCCTGCTAAATAATCTGTAAATAAACAATTTGCTCCATATGTCCATAAAACTTTAGAAATGATATCTGATATTTTCACTTTGAAATCTATCCATAAAGGAGTGAGTAAATATTTCTGTTTGTATTGACATTAGGAATGTGAGAAAATAGGATCTCCATTCATAAAAGTCAAACATAAACCACGAGAAACAGCTCCAGGTTTCAGTGGGAAACGGAGAAACGTACAGACGGGATTATTTGTAATCAATCACTAATCTGAAGCTTTGCTGGTTTGCCAACATTCTGAATTGTGCTGCTCATGGTGGCTAAATGGAGTAACCCTCTTTCTTTTGTTATTATTGTCTGTTCTTCACATAGACCTTGATTCCTCAAGGTCACTACTTTGGACAAGGGTTTCCCTCTGGTTCTGTACACTATGCAGCAGGAATGCTTTTCACTGGAGTTTTCTTGTTTTCTAGTTGTTGTGGTGCGTAAGCAAGGCAACAATGTAGTTTACAACCAGAAGATTAAGGTAATACTCAAAAAGTAGTAAACTAAACACATCACAGAGGAGTTGTGAACGAGGTTTTAATCAAATACAGCAACTGAGACGTATTGGGATCTAAACTAACACAGACTGCTAGAGCAGATTATCATTGCTCATGACCATCAAATATTTAAGTTACAACTTTTTAAATTTTCGTTGTGTAAGCTTTTATAATTAAACACGTGCATAGGTAGGACATCTGTTGTTGTGGCTTTAGATCATGTTTATTTGGGATCAGGGTAAAAGAGGATCTCTGAATAAAAAAGTTGATTTAATAATAAATCACACTTATGTTAAACATAGTATTCTCTGTCACTTCAGACATGGTTGAGCAAAGAAAAACACCTTTGCTGTAGTGTTCCAGAAACCTAACAATTATTTACTGAGGTTTCAACAAAGCATCGTTTTAATCAGCTTAAAGATGTTCGCCTGAATAAAACCCCTTATGATAATAAAGCCACCCTTAGTTATTCCAGCTACAGCACCAAAGCAACACAACGGAACCAGATGCACACAAAAGCTGCTTTTACTTGCCTGAATTTCTTCTGCGTCTCCTTGTCTCTTCCAGGCTTTCAGTCGCGCCAACACTTCACCAGACCGGAAGTAACGACATCTTCCCGCGGTCTGCGCCTTATTTGGGGCTGCGCTGTTTTACTCTTTACCTAACCGGTTTGAACCGGACAGAACTTCCAAAGGTCTTAGTTAGAAGCATGGGAAGTCTAACTACACGGACACTAACAGAGCTTCAGCCCGGACAGGGACGCTGAAGGCGGTGAACAGCAGCAGGTGAGGCTGGCTGCTGCAAACAAGCGGATCCACTTGCGGGAGACGCGCTATCCGCTGCGTCATCAGCGCGCGACTCAGAAAGAGGGCGGTGGAGCGGAAGTCCACCCGGAAACAGTCATACGTCAGCACACATGTGGATGCAGCAGCGTGTTTGTGTTACTTTGATGTAGCTTCGTCTTCTTCTTCTTCACGTTTCGACTGTGCTGTTTTTCATTAGAGTATCTCGTGACTCCGAGATGGAGAACTTGGAACTTAACCTTTCATCTCTGGCGATCATCTCCAGACACGCGGACAGGAGTCACCACCGGCTCGGCCAGTTTCTGTCCAAGCAGGTCGGAGTGCAGTTTAGCTGCTTAATAAGCGCCTCTCTATGAGAGACATGTTGCTGTTGTTGAGCTACTTTTTAACCTCGTGGTGTTAGAACTGATCCACACTGACAGAACAGTGTGATGCTCATATTACTGCTCATCTGTACAGACTTGGGTCTTCTCAACATATTCACAGCATCTACATGGATAAAAAATCTCTTCAGCATAGCAGCTTTACTTTTTTTAACTTAATATTCTTTATTCTGTTAATTGTGTAATTTCCTGTTAGTGTTCTTGTTACTAGTGCCTATTTGTTACATGTCACGTGTATTGCTCTCACCAAGCTCAATTCTTATGTGTTATATAGTTTGCTAAATAAAGAGATACTAGAAATCATTCTGATGACCTCTTCATGTCAACACTTGACTGATTTGCTGTCTGTGTTAACTGAACCTTTGTCTTGTTAGTGTAAGGATCTGCTTAATTCAGAGAAAGTGAAAATTATAGTTTTCCTCTCTACACTCAAACCTCTGCAGATATGGAGCCAACAGGATAGGCAGAACATCCTCGAGTGTTTGGGTCAGCTACTCTTGGAGAAGGATTACACTCTGCTGATTGCACGACACGTCCGGCCACTGATCCTCGATCTATTGGAGCGCAATGCAGAGAAAGTCAAAGCCAGTGGCAGAATCAACCATGACCTCCATGAGCGCCTCTGTGTGGCCCTCAGTAGACTCCTCAGCATCAGTCCTGATGCACATGCGTAAGTGGTCTCTGTTATGATGCTCTGATCAGGTTTTATGTTGATTCAGATGGATTGGCTGGAAATTTTATGTAATTATAACTGCTGCTCGCTACATGATCTGCAAAAGTGAATAATTAACTTAAATTAGACTAAACATGTTTTTATTTACTTTTTCATGAGAGAAAGGACAACAATCTTTCCTGCACAACGCATCAACCATTTAGTCAAAGCGAAAATGTCTATTTGTAATAGCAACTTCACCAGATCATTAAATCATGAAATAGGTATCCGTTTATAAAATGATATCATTAATGACATTGAAGCACATAAAGGGGAAATAAAAGTCTAGAACTGCCCCTTTTTAAATGGCAGGTTTTTGTGATGGGGGAAAAAAAGACAATACTTTTCGAACCTTTTCCACCTTTTGTGACCTTTAACCTGTGGATGCAATTGAAAAAAAAACAGAAACATTTAAAGGGTAAAAATATAAAACAAAAATAACCTGGTTGCATCAGTATGCACATCCTTAAATACTTTGTTGCAGAAACTTTGTCTATTATTACAGCACTCAGCCCTTTTTTTATTTAGTTTTTTTTGAGGAAGACTATCAGCGAGGCACAATATTTGCAAAACCAGGTGTCTTCTGTGCTCAGCCCTCCCCAGATCACCACACGGATGTTTCATTGGATTCAGGTCTCGAATCTGGCAGAGCCATTCCAAAGCCTCAATGTTACACTGGTGAAGCAGTTATTTTGTGTTTATCAGCTTTCTAACAGAAGGCTTAAGGTTTTGTGCTAACATTGACTGGTATTTGGAACTTCTGATAATTCCGTCCAACCTCCCTAAGGCCCCAGTTTCAGCTGAAGGAAAAACAGTCTCAACACATGATGCCTCCCCCACCATGCTTCACTGTAAGTTTGGTGTTCCTTTGATAATGGGCAGTGTTGTTTTTGCACCGAATATACCTTTTTGAATTATTTCCAAACAGTTCAACATTGGTTTCATGAGACCATAACACATTTTCCCCTCATGCGCTTGGAAAATTTCAGATGTCTTTATGCTAAATTAAGCCGCGTTTGGAGGTTTTTCCTTGTAAGATAAGTCGTATAAAGACAGGAAATTGTTGTCAATTTTACAACACAACTATTACTTGCTATAAATTCCTACAGCTCCGTCAGTAGGTGTCGGCCTCCCGGCACCATCGCTGACCCGTTTTCTTTTAGTCTTATCATTTGTTTTGGACGGAGTTCCTGTTCTTGGTAATGTCACTGTTGTTACATATTTTCTTCACTTAATGAAAACAGTCTGTGGTATACTTAATTCCCTGGAAAGTCATTTGTAGCCTTCACCAGACTGCTACAGAAATGTCTGGAAAAGGTTATTAGAGCAACTGAACATCATCAAGGGTTGATAAGAGCCACCTTAATTAGTGACAGGTATGTGCTTGCTCCAGCTTAACTTGAGTTTAAATCAAATTGGTTAATCTAAACACAGAAACATCTTCAATCCATCTCATTATCTCAGTTTTTTTTTAACGTCATCTCCCTAAAAGAGGTTCGTTTTTCTTTTTCGTTTTCTTCCAATTGAGCACATTAAAGGTGGAAATGTCGAATCTTTCCTGCTGTCAATTTTTTACATGACAAAACCTTAGCATTTGAAAAGGGGATGTGTAAAATTTTTATATCCGCTTTATAATCATTTAAACATTTATTAAATCATGTATTTAATTTCAATTAAAATAAATTAATTAATAATTGTGGTTTGGCATTGTTTATTTTCCATACTGGCAGCGCTATGTCCAAGTGTGAGAACAATAGATGGAACCTAATATCTTCCACTGCAGATAAAGGCTGATCATCTATCCGAATGATTTCACTTTTTTGGGGGGTTATTTGCAATAATGGATATTGATCGTTATAAGGCTTGATGGCAGACCAATCAGAACTGCAGTAGTCTCATGGATCCAGCCAATTCACACTGCCAGGTGTAAACTTCCAACTACCTTGGACTTCACAATTAGTGCTGTATGTTATTCTCTTCCATATCAGGTTTGCGGCGAGGTACTTCAGCGGTGCCCCACCTGTGTTCCAGAGGCTGTTTTTCACCAGTGAACAGTCATCTGCAGTCCAGTACGGACCGAGGAGGATGAAGTTCCGCGACCTCATGGGTGCAACCCTGCGCTTTCTCCAGAGTGATTGTGCGAAGTTTCGGATGCTCTGGGACTGGAGTCCCTGTGTTTCACAGCTACTCACCAGTGATGTCATGGTGCGCTGGTATGTAGCTGCTGTGGTCATAGACTTAAACACAGGGGATATGATTTGTGCAAGCTTGTTCTATAATTCAGATTAAAGAACATTAACTATAGGTTCCTGAAAGATTTTATTCTTTAATTTCCCAGAACATAGTAACATGAATCAAGAATCAGTTTCAAGAATCATTTTATTTATAAAGCGCCAATTTACAACAGATGCTGTCGCAAAGGCACTTTACAAGAAAATCAATTAAAATCATAGGTACATCATAAACAAATCAATTTAAAAAAGTTTCCAATCTAAGGAACCCCAGCAGATTGCATGGAGTCATTGACTTGCAGCATTCACTCCTCTGGAATCAGCAGACAGAAACAATGGCTTGTGTTGTCATTGACTTTACAGCAATCCCTCATACTGAGCATGCATGTAGCGACAGTAGAGAGGAAAAACTCCCCTTAAACAGGAAGAACCTCCAGCAGAACCAGGCTCAGTACAAGCAGCCATCTGCTATCACCAACTGGGGGGTTTGAAGAGACAGAAAACTAAATTAGATGCGCAGGATACTGAAAAAAAAGAGTTTATAGCAGCAGTTGTAGAGCCTCACTGGAATCATCTCAGCCCATGTTCTCATCCAAGAAGCTGTCTCAAATGGATCAAAGGATTTTAGATAAAAAAGGAGGATTAGATATGGGTCTGTAATTAAGTCTTCTTGATCAAGAGAAGGTTTCTTTAGTAGAGGTTTTATTGCAGCTACCTGAAGAGCCTCTGGTACATAACCATTCACTAATGACAAATTAATCATATCCAAAATGGAGTTAACAATAATTTCTCCGAAATACTGAAGAAATTGGAGGTGGAATGGATTCTTTGAAGGCTGTAAGAACATTGTCTGATAGACACCTACTATTAAGACATTTTCTTTCAGATTTTAAGTACTCAGTGAAAAAGAACTCAAAGGTTATCAAAAAATGGTCAGAAAAGAGAGGGTTATGAGGCAGTACTGTAACTTTTTCACACTCAATGCCATAAGTCAGCACAAGGTCTAAAGTGTTACCAAGAGAGTGGGTGGGTGTTTGGATTTTTTGAGTAAAGCCAGTTGAGTCTAAAATGGCAGTAAAGGCTACATTTAGGCTGTCATTTTTGGTGTCAACGTGAATGTTAAACTCTCCCACTATAATGATTTTATCAGTGTTTAACACTATTTCAGATAAAAAATCTGAGATCTGATCTATAAATTCAGAGTAAGGACCTGGCAGACGATACACGGATTGCCGTTTATTAGATTGTTGCTGCTACAATCTCATCTGGGGTCACGGATCCAGAATATAAATAAAAACAGAAAAATCTGTTCAAAAAACTACAAAAACTATTGTAATCTCATTATTAGTGTGCACAGTATTCATATTGCAAAATACTTATCCATTAACAGTGCAATAACTGTTAATGTATAAGTTCTTAGGTTGTATTTTTCTAAATGATGCAATATTTAGACAATACGACGGTCTCATAGCAGCAAAAGCTCACACTGGATTCCATTTAAACTTGGAATATTTGAATGAACAACAGGGGCGGAAAGACGTGGTGGGCTCAGCCTTTAACCAGTGGGTTGCTGGTTCAAATCCCTGCTCTGTTTGGCACTCTGCTGATATGTCCTTGCACAGCACTCTTGATTGCTATCTTTGTGTGTTAATAGGAATGATGTGTCTAGTGACACGCTCAGGTCTCCTGCTGACACATCACAGCCCCTGAAGTTTGTGATGTTCTGGACCTCCCGTGTGTTGTTGCTGGACAGACTGGACTCTATTTTCCTCCTATAGTCCGAGTTGCCGTTTTTTATTCCTCTCTTAACGTCCGCTCGAGCGGAAGTGTACAGAGCCCTGTCACCTGACCTGAAGGCAGCATCTTGGTTTTTGAGGAGTAAGCGGCCGTGGCTGTACATCCAGGGTCTATGATTAGGGAAAACCCAGATGTTTTTGCTGACAAAAACATTTCCAATACAGTTTTTTTTCTGCTTCAAATTCATTTGCAAATCAATATACCAAGAAACCCACACTTATTAAATAAGGATGGAAGTGATGGTTAGTGGATGTTTGGGGGATGTAGTTAGTAGTGTGGTAGAAAGAAGAATCTTTTTCACATCATAGTTGTATCCATGGACACCAGGTTAGGCCTTTGGAGGAAAATATATCAGCTTTTATAGCCCAAAGGCCCCAAAACTGTCAAATAAGATTTCTGAATTTTACAGACCCTTCCTTTTTCTATCTTTTTTTTTTCCTACAGGTCCACCGCCCAGTGTTTAGCGCTTGTCTGCCACATGACTGATAATCAGAAAGCCATCTTCCTGAAAAAAGTGCTGTCAAACGACGAAATCCTGCACATGAAAACGAAGTACGTATAGATTTATTCCTAATTTATTAATGTCAGATCGCTTCTCTTGCTATTAGTTTCAGGTACGAGTTTGTGTTTGTTCTGAGATCTGTTTCAATTGATGCTTTCCACACTTGTCATTCTTTCTGATTTGTGTTCAGAGCTTTGGAGGAAAATCAGCAGTTGGAGGCTGAGAAAGCTTTGGTTTTAACCAATCAGAGATCAGTAATGTGGCATCAGGATTCAACTCATAAGTTTACCAGAGGTCAGGTGGTCTCAGAGGACCTGTCTCAGAATATTGTAGCAGTCTGTGGAGTTGTTCTGCCCAGGATAGTTCCCAGACAGGCTGAACAGGTGTGTAATGCTGCCATATACAAAACGCTCCCTTCGTAGGTGGATTTTTACTGGTGTGGTTCTTTGTTTTTATTTGAAGCCAACCAATCTGGTGATGGTGGAGTCAACCTGCCAGAACCTGAGAAGACTGGCTTTGGCTGTGGCGTCCCACAAACCTGTGCTCCTCGAGGGGCCGATCGGCTGTGGGAAAACCGCCCTGGTGGAGTTCATGGCAAGCATCACTGGACATACCAAAGCTGGAGATATCCTCAAGGTCCAGCTCGGGGATCAGACCGACAGCAAGGTGGGAGACATAAACGTTAATTGCGACAAAATACTATTAACTAAAGAAGAGTTTAGAGTGTTACACAGATCAGCTTTCAGCATTTCTAGACTATTATTCCTCAGCTATGTACTAAATAATCAATCTTCATTGATTGCCTATAACTGTTAGAATGGATTTTAAGATCTTAGTCTTTAATGGCACTTCATGCTCAAGCTGGTATGTTGCTGACCCATTGTGCACTAAGGTCAGCATGTCAGAACTTGTTGGTCGTTCCACACACTCAGGACAGACTCGACAGAAGCCGGTGTGAGACTCTCCTTTACTCTGAATTGACTTCATTGGCTTTTTTAAAAAGTTGTTAAAGACTTTTAGATACAAAAAAAAATCTTTTAAATAATTAATTCGGTGTTTATAAAGTGTTTCATCCTCTTTTTAATTATGAATCTTGTTTTATCTGTGCCCGAATATTTTGTTTGTATCCATGAAGCATTTTGTGATTATATCGTTCAGAAGTTGATCTGAGTCAGGCAAATGCAACGGTGACTGCACAACACACATCAGCTGTTGTTTTTGTTTGCAGATGCTGCTGGGGATGTACCGATGTACTGATATACAAGGGAAGTTCGTGTGGCAGCCAGGATCTCTCACTCAAGCTGTTTCTAAAGGCCTCTGGATCCTTCTGGAGGACATTGACCATGCACCTTTGGATGTGGTGAGTTCACAACATGTTGACAAAATGTATTTGTGCTTTTGTTTTTTGAAATGGAATGATTTAGCAAATTTTGTCACTAATAGTTTTTTTGTGTTTTTTGAGATATCTGTGCTCCTGCCTTTGATGGAGAATAAAAAGTTGATGATTCCAGGAAGAGAAGATTGTATTGATGTTGCTTCTGGATTTCAGTTCTTTGCAACCAGAAGGTAAAAATATGATTACAGTGCACTCTTTCTAGATTTGCCTAGAAGTACTTATGCAGGGATTCTCTGGAAAAAGAAATAGTTTAAATAGACTTTATTATATTGTCCTTAGAAATGTTATGAATAACGTCTTTTAGTTTCTGTTAAACAGATTTACATCTTTCATTATTGTTACCTGACATAAGATTAGAATGTTTTCAAGCTAAATTACACAGAGAAACACCCTCTGATGAGTTTGCTCCACATTATATTATTCTGGTTATGGTGCTACTAAGACTGCACAATATCAGCGCTTGCAATATTTATGTTGCAAAGCACTATGTAGAGCAGGGGTGGGCCAGAATTTGTTCTAAAATTTGACAGAGAGTCTGGGTCAGGAGCATGATCGTGTAACCTCTCAAAGGTGCTCTGACAAGCGCACAGCTCATTCTGCTCGTGCTCGGCTCTGTGTCTGCGCTCGCGGCTCTGCTGAAATGTTAGTGAGTCTGAGAGTATGAATCAACTTTGTGTATTTGGAAGGAATTATTTAATTGGACTGCAGGGGAAAGGGAAATGAATGAGGTTTTTACACATCCATGGGTTTCTAGTATAATTTGAACAGGTTCGGCGGGACAGATTAAAAAGCCTAACGGGCCGTATATGGCCCGGGGGCCGTAGTTTGCCCATGTCTGATCTATAGTATAATAACTCCAAATACATTTCAATAATATTGTCTTAAATTGAATTTATTTGCTGATGCAATATTCATTTCACAGCAGTGAAGGCTCACACTGGATCCAAATGACAGTGTCAAAAATAGTAAAGGTAAACTTAAAATTAGAAAGAACAGGAAGAAAAAACATATATTTTGTAACTGATTTTAATTTATTTTAATGCAATAATCTTATTCTGGTGATTCTTGGTGATGCCAGCCAAACTATGTGGGATAAATAGCTGGTGGTTAGGGGGAAGCTTTTCATGAAAATCCACCACCTCTCATTTTTCAGTTGATAGTTTATTTTAAATGTAAAATTAAGATCGTTTTTGTTGTTATGCTGGAGATATTGAGTCTTATTCTGGATTTGCAGGCTTTACTATAGTGGCGGAAATTGGCACAAAGCACAAAACTCCCATGCTGCGTTGCTGGACAAGTACTGGACTAAACTGCAAATTGGGAATATGACCAAAGTGGAACTGAAGAAGGTGAGTGAAGCGGATGTTTCTGCAGGCGACTGTGCCTGTAACAGCAGTAACAATTGTACTGACCCCTGTCATACATTCCTTCCCCTCCTGTGTGTAGGTGCTTGTCCACAGGTATCCTATGCTGACGATGGTGTCAGACCGTCTGCTGGATATCTACTGCCAGCTGACCGGTAGGAGACACTGCGAGTTGGACACCTGCGCCACGAAGAATAACTCAGATGGACAGCCTGAGGACAAAAGCACATCACTGGAGGGGAGAGCGCTGTCAATGAGGTTAACATCTTCTGTCTGGAATCATTCTTTACTTCTTAGTTTTGCAGAAAAAAACAAAGAAATTAGGACATATTCCATCAATCATAAATCATAAATCCCTTTGTATTAATCACTGCCTGGATGTGACATGCCTGGGTAGAATTGAGGCCCAGATTTCCTTGATGCTTCCTTTTAGCTCTCTTCTTTGTTTTGGGTCTCGTATCCCTCACTTTCCTCTTATAATACCCCATAGATTCTTAATGGGCTGTAAGTGCGGCGAGTTGGCTGGCCAGTCTACCATGGTGATTGCATGAGCATCAAACCATGTTTTGGTGCTTCTGGTGGTGTGGGAGAGCCCAGGTCCTGGAGAAAGATGAAATCTGAATTTCAATAAATATCCTAAGAAGAAGGAACCGGATATTTACTCCAAATCATGACTGACTTTGGAAATTTCAACGACTGGGTTCTGTTCCTCACCTGTCCTTATGTAGGATTAAATCAAAAAATGTAATTAATTGATCAAATCTATTAATCATCCAGCTTTAGAAAAATACATTAAAAAGCAAAACTTCAGCGGCAGGGTTTCCTCTAATTCCATCCTTGTGTTGTAACGTGATTGGAAGTTGGAAAATAATAGTTTGAGCTGTCCTAATCTTATTTCAGATATTGCTCCAATATAACCCGGGGGAAAAAAATTATATCTAAAGTCCCTCCCATCGCAAAACAGTCTGTTCCAGCGTGTTATCTGCGCTACCATTTCTGTTTTGCAGCATCTATCTTTAATAAGGACCAAAAGAAATCATAGATGTTATTTAATGATAAAAATAATGATAATGATAAAAATGCTATTTATACAGAAATGTAATGAGGCAGCCTTCCTAACTGCTAGTAATGAAACAGTTCCGTTCTGTTGGCTGAGCTCCGTTTCGGGCTATTCACATGCATCAGTACTTTATACACTGTAAGGGCAAGGTCATCCAGGTCAATCACGTTAGAATAGGCTGGTGAACACAGTTTCAACATTATAAAGAAACTGGAGGTGCATAAAGAAGTGCTGCTCTGTTTGCACTTCTGGTTGCGTTCTGCATCACATCACTAAGTCACTCCAACTGTGATCCTGGCGTATCCTAACCACTCATTAGGATTACATCTGTGAGACGACCTCTTTAGGTGGATCTGAATGATAGCAGTTTGCTTATGGTTTAAATAATAATACACTTAATGTATGAACATCCTGGCATAGGTGGGACGTTTTAATCTTACAAAATCATCATAATATTGACGCAGGCTAATCTATCAGACACAATGAAAGACAGCTTTGTTGGATTTTAATTAGCCTTCTGCTGCTGTAATGTTCAATAACTTATTGATTGAACTGTTGTGTGTGTACGATGGGATAGAGTCGCCCTTTTTCCGGATCCCTGGTACATTCACTTATTCCGTATGAGCTTACCGTCACAGTTTTTAGGTGAATGTGATTCTAATGTATAGTATTTCAGGTCATTTAGAGTTCATGCTGCTGCAGCTTCATGGTGCCATCTTTCTCCCCCAGAACAACAAACTCTGTTTTCAGATCAGTCTGTATTAGTTTATGTGAATGAGTTAAATGTGTTCTATTCCTTTAACATGAAATTAGCTAGTCGGATGTCAAACATTGTAGTGATACCCAGGCAGATTGATATATTCTTCTTTTATATCGATTTTTTTTTTTTGTTTCTGCTGGGGAAAAGAGTTGAGGTGAGAAGTGTGCAAATTGAGTGATGTTCCTATCAATCAAAGTTAATGTATGGTACGACCCAAATCATATTTAATCCAAACCCTTCAAAAAGAAACAAGACAAAGAAATTTTTTTCAATGCATCTCTAATAATCTGTCATCCAGCACCTGGATGCTGAAGTTAATCTTTTCTTTTGTGTGTCGTTGCTGATTAGGGACCTGCTGAAATGGTGTGAGCGCATCAGTGTTAACTTCGACAGTGCTTCATCTGCAACAGCTCAGCGAGTCTTCCTTGAGGTGAGTATGTTTAGGACTTAATCTGAACTTTCTTCAACACATCAGCTTATCTGACTTTGAGGTTTTTTCCTGTCAGGCTCTCGATTGCTTCACAGCCATGCTCTCCATTTCATCAAGCAGAGTGCAAATGGCTGAGATCATTGGAAGCAAGCTGAACATCTCCAAAGAGAAGGTCTTTGTTTCAGAAATTTGTTCTTTTTAGGTGGAGAAAAAAAGCTATAACACAAAAAAAACAATATTATTTTTGATTCTGTCAGAATGGTTTGTATCCTGTGTTTGTGTGTAGGCTCAGCACTTCTGCCAGCTGTATCAGCCGGGCATCTCGCTGACTGAGCTGCACGTTGCGGTGGGCAGAGCGACTCTGGCTCGAAAACAGGTCGAGGCTGTGCGGCTGACTGTGTAAGTGGGACATCCTAACCACTCCCCTTATTTATACCGTGTCCCTCAGTGTGTTGCTGGTTCAGCTTTCAGCCACAGATAGAACAGAGTAGACCCCTGCTGTAAAATTGAATAAACATCAAATTGATTTTAAACTATTGTGTTGTAAACAAAGTCATCTAATGGTTCGGCTGTCCGGACGCGCCCAAATAAACCCATTGATCCTCCCCCAAAGCAAAAAGGAATGGGTGATAACCTTTGGCCTGGATTCAAAGTAAATATTTTCCAATGGTATTCTCCTATCAGTCAAAACATTATGACCCCCCATTCAATATTGAATGGTTTATTCTAACCTGGGCTCTTATCGACCAGGGTGTCCACCGAGAACATCTTTGACTCAGTAAAACATTGTAAAAGGTTTAACAGAAACATGTTTTTTTATTTCTGTATTTTCTATCTGTCGTCAGCCAAAACTGTAATCAGACTTTTGCCGCAACACGACCCTCTGCCGTTCTGCTGGAACAGCTGGCTGTTTGTGTGGCTAAATGCGAGCCTGTCCTCCTGGTTGGAGAGACTGGGACAGGAAAGACATCCACTGTCCAACATCTAGCCACAATCACTGGTGAGTTAAGGTTGTCTGGAGGCTCCACGCTGCATCTTCCTGGTCAAATTAAATCTATTCCTTTATGCTACGTTGTGTACAAACTTGTTAATGATGCTCTTCATTTTTGGTAACATAGGGCACAAGCTGCGTGTGGTGAACATGAACCAGCAAAGTGATACAGCTGATCTTCTTGGAGGGTGAGTGACACATTAAAACGGATTAAAATGTAAAACGTTGTCTAGCCAACCCAGATATGAAACTTGTATCAGGTGTTTTTTGTCCATATTGTCTATAAAGAGAGTTAACCAGCGTTCTTTAGAGTACTGCTTACTGTACACCTTTAACTGTTGCCGAAAATGCATGTTACAATATCGGAGATCTCTGTTCCGGGATAAATAAAGTCTCTCATCCTGGGGAGAGACTCTTGTTGGTCCCTCTGATTCAGCAAACAAGCACATATTAGGACCCCTGCAGTTAGCTTATCGACGTGGAGTTTTTTAGTTTTAGGTGATATCATAAATCTACTTCAACAAAACCCGCTAGCATTTGGACAAAGCAGGCAGTACAGGAAGGATTGTATTCTTAGAGTTCTCGAGTGAAATTAACGCAACTGAACATTACTTTTTTAGAAACTCCAGAACACACACTGGAGCTTCAACAATCGCTTTGATTAATGATTGCAGTAATATTTTATCCACTAGAGCTGAGGTCGGGGTTATAGATTAAAAATTTGATCTGAAAACAGAAACATCGCCAGTGCATCTGAGTTGTTTATTTTTTACTTAATCTGCCTGAAAGAGTTCTGTTTTCTGGGTAAGAGTTAGAATAGGAGTTGATATTTGAAGAGGTGGGTGTTCAGGAGTTTCTTGAAGACAGACAGGGACGCTACTGTTCTTGTGGCACTTGGTAGGTCATTCCACCATCTTGGAACAACACAAGAAAACAGTCTGTTTTTTTTTCTAAAGCGTGGTTTATGCACTGCTAGACAAAAATCCATTGACTGAAGTCACCAAGCTGTGACATAAGCCTGCAAGAGTATTCACGTAGAGCCGTACCTTTAAGCACTTTGTAGGCTGGCATCAGGGATTTGAATTTGATGCAGGCAGCTGGGGGTTAACCAGTGAAGTCCAATGAACAGAAGGGTGACATGAGAGTTTTTGGGCTGATTGAAGGTCAGACGTGACGCCGTGTCCTGGATCATTTGTAAAGGTTTTACCGTACAGGCTTGGAAGACCAGTCAGGAGTGTGTTGCAATAGTCGACGTGGGAGATAACCATAGACTGCGGCTGGAGCTGGGTAGGATTTTGGGTTAGGCCATGGCCATAATGGCCATAAGATCGAGAAACGCAGGCAATACTCACTGGTCTACATGTGTTCAACATAATGTTACAATACCCTCTTTCCTAAGAAACAGAAAATAAGGAAAAATAAACAGAAAATAATCTAGATTCTTCGGCATTCCAAACTCCAGACCTGTCTTCAGGCAGAGGGTTGTTCTCTAATTTTCCTGGGCAACCTTTGTATACTTTTTTAGGTACAAGCCGGTGGATCACAGACAGATCTTACTTCCTCTGCGGGAGGCTTTTGAAGAACTCTTCTCCCAGACTTACTCCAGGAAACAGAACCTGACTTTCCTGGGACACGTGCAGACCTGCTTTCGAGAGAAGCGGTGGCAGGATCTCCTTCAACTCATGGATCACGTCTGCAAGTCTGCTCTGGCTAAGGAGCTACAAGAAAAAACTGAAGGTTGTGCAGCAGAAAGAAAAGAGAATACTTTAAATGTTAACTTTTCTAGACCATTAAAATGCAGACATGTTCTTTTGTTGGTTCAGATTCCTCACTGTTAGAACATTGGGAGATGCTGGCATCAAAGCTAAGTCAGACCCAGCAGCAGATCCGAGCCTGTGAGACGGCCATGGTGTTTGCTTTTGTCGAGGTAAAGCTTGTTGTAAGAGATGAGAGTCATGCATTGCAGGTTAACAGCACTGACCCATGTGTGTTCTGTAGGGATCTTTAGCTCAGGCAGTGAAGAAGGGCCACTGGATCCTGCTGGACGAGATAAACCTTGCAGCAGCAGAGACACTGGAGTGTCTGAGTGGGCTTCTGGAGGGCAGCGCTGGCTCTCTGGTGTTGCTGGACCGTGGAGACACTGGTGAGGCCTCTCATTATTGCCATTTATTTAATCAGCAATGAGGAGTCTTGGCATGAAAATGCTTTTCTATACCACAAAGGGGACCATAAAATATAACTGGCTTAATCTCCTTTATAGAGAAAATGGTACTTCTAGTTGTGGTTTTAAGATCTCTCTTAACTTCAAAACACATAATTTATGACCCACTTAAGTTGGATGTAGTAGGTTTAGTTTCTCAATGTTCCTACTGGAATATGTAAAATAAAATGGTTGATAGTGATATTCTAGACTCTAGATTCTATATTTGCCAAACTATATTTGCTCTGTTGTTCATTAATCAAACAATTCTCACTAATATCATATTTATGTATTACAGAGCCCCTGGTTCGCCACCCTGATTTCCGCCTCTTTGCATGCATGAACCCAGCTACCGATGTTGGGAAAAGGAATCTTCCTCTCGGTCTGCGGAACAGGTAAGTTTGTACTTAAGTAAACACAAAGTATTTAGTAAGCAGTAATACTGATTTCCTTTATACTTGGTTATTGCTCTGAGGTTCTGTTAACGGGTTAAATGTGAATCTGTTGAGTATGTAGGCTGAAGCCTCCTTACTTAGCATTCCAACAACATACTTTACTAGTCCAACTACAGGTCAAGACCAAAGTGGACTTTTACCATTTAAAAGCCTCCTACCAGTTAAAAAAAGGGAGGATTTTTAAGAAATGTTTGAATTTCTTTTTATGCATATTTACCTAGAACTAAATAGTTATGTGCTAAATACATTAAAGTAAATGGAACACAACAGGATTTTGAATAAAAGATACCACAGTCTCCTCTGTTTTTCTAAATAGGGTTCTTTATTTGATTTGCTACTCTTCTACTTCAGCGAGCTGTGCTCCAGTTCTGACACTTGGGTGTGGGATGGGGTACAATTTTTCTACATTTTTTGTTTAAACATTCACGCTAGGGGAGCAACAAGGAGAGCAAGCCTCCGAGGCAGGTAACGAACGATGGCTTCTCTGACGTAACCTGGCTTATTTGGAGAAGATCTGTGTGTGAAAATGGGCCAAAATCCTACAGCAGTTTGTGAAAACCTGGAGAAAAACTAAAGGAAACATTAGACCTCTGTAGTTGCAAACAAAGGCTACTGTACTAAATACACAGATTTTCACAGGGATTAAAACATTCTCAGCAGTAACACACAAATAAATTATAAAAAAACATACGTCGTGATTTCCGGATATTTTGTATTTAGTTTGTTTTAGTCTCAGAGTGGACATACAACTAAGAGGAAAATTTCAGACCCCTCAATAATTTGTAAGTGGGAGAACTTGCAAAGCTGAAACAGTTATTGTCATTACTTCATATATACTGAATATACAAATGCAAAAGCATTTATATACACACAAGTATGTATTTATATGAATATGACGTATTAATGACATAAAAGTTATAGTTATAGTTGCAACATAATGTCTCATCCATCCTTGTGGTCGACAACAACAAGCAACAAGGAGATCCGGCCTCCCCAACTAAACCCCAAAAAGTTATAGATGGAAAATGTTGCTTTTAGTCCAGGGTGGGCACAGCTGACTCCATGGGCAGGCATGGCCCCTGAATTTATTTGTGTGTGTTTCTAATCTTCCAGATTTACTGAGCTTTATGTGCATGAGCTGGAGAATGAAGGAGACCTGAGGATCCTCGTTTCAGACTACCTCAAATGCTTGAACCTACCGAAGAGTGTGATCAGTGGCATTATAAGGTCAGCTTTAACATGTTGTTCCTGTTCTCGGTTGTCTCATTAAGTTCACTCCCTCCAGATTTAATGTGTTATTAAAGAAATTACAAAACAACAACAAATTATTAAATATAATTGTTGGTGCCAATTACTTAGAAGCCAAAAGTAAAAGAAGCAAACTTCTACAAAGATTAAGCTGCTTTAAAAATATGTAACTAAATTGGCGTGATTGCTTTTTAGTTTCTATCTAGCCGCACGAAAGGAGGCCTCCTCCCATCTGGTTGATGGGACTGGACACAGACCCCACTACAGCCTCCGGACTCTGTGCCGGGCTTTGACCTATGCAGCAGCCAACCGTTGCCACAGCTTCCAGCGCTCGCTCTTTGAGGTAATACGCTAGAGATTGATTGGGAGGATGTTTGAGGACTTTATTCTGTGTAACCTTCTCTTCACATCTTCATCAGGGCTTCTGCATGAGCTTCCTTACTCAGCTGGACAGGAGCTCCCACCCTCTGGTCCAGAACCTGGTGTGTCAGCACATTCTAATGGGGAACACCAAATGTCTGAAACAGGTTAGATTTAAACCATTGTTTTTATATTTTTGATAATCTTTTCACTCTTACATGACATACACAGCGATATTACGTCCATATTTGTAAACTCATCTCCCATTTAGTAGCACTAAGGAATTTTAAATCAGAATTAATCTAATTACATTTTTAATATTAGGCACATAATTCAATGTTCAACATTTATCACATTTTAAGGTTTAAGGTTTTAATTAGTTTGTTACAAAAGGTTACTATTGTCCAGAACCCATAACTATCACATGTATTTTTCTTAAATCAGGGCACACCCCAGGGAATATTTGATAATAACTGCCTTTGTTACAAAAATAAAAAGTGTCTGTGCAGAAATCTTTTTACTGTAATTAATTATGTGCCGAGATTTGTTTGTTCTAAAGGAATTTTTTTGCGGGGAAAAAACCTCAAGTTAAGGCTTAATATCTATATAATAAATCATGAACAACTTCAATAATCTATATTTTAGTTTTGTCTTTTTTTGTTCACTTCATCATGGTCATTTTCAATTCATCGTGCTTTCATTTATCTATTTTACCACAAGGTGCATTAATCCTAGTCTCCAGAAGCCTTCCCTGTCTGCTACAGACGTGGGTATTCTAACATGAACTTTTGTAGGTTGTGACTTTAGTAGATAGTTTACACGGGAAATGCTCTGGTGAAATAGTTTTCAAAAAAACATTTTGTCCCCTCTAGTTTTCTCTGTTGGAGGTATATGGTAGCAGTGCACAGTAGCATGCAATACCAATATTATCATTTTTTTTGCTTTAAGCAATGGCTGCATTAAAGCGATAATGACTTGAAATTGCGCCGGAATTGAGATTTGGAAACCTTACCAAGACGTCTAACGTCTTGACTGCGAGATAATTACTAAATAACGTTGTTTTTGTTGTTTTACAGCCCATTCCCGCTCCACCAGGCCGGACCTGCGTGGAGATTGAAGGCTACTGGGTTCCACAGGGAGATTTGGAGCCAGCTCTGGATCCCAGCTACATCCTCACTGCTTCAGTAAAACTCAACCTTCGGGATCTGACTAGAGTGGTATCTGCAGGGTAGGATTACTCTGACCTGGTCTGACTCAATGCTCCCAAATGTCCCTAAAAATCAATACAATAATAACCAAGGTTACCTTTGACAAATATAGTTCTGTTCCTATTTGCTCTTGTCACTTTTACAGGTATGGGGAACATGACATTATGACATGCATTGATTTACCGAGTTACATTTTTATTTGCAAACACTGAAAGAAAAATAAATATTCCAATTTTATTTATTTTAGTGCTGATTGTTGCAGTCTGCTCTGACATTTACATTCATTCCTCATGGACATCATTGTCCCGTGTTTTGGTATTGTCATGATTGTTTAAACACTTAGATTTTCACTAATACACACAGACTTAAAATTATCTCTAGGTGCCCAAACATCCCAACTAACATATACCAATATTCCTTTGTGGGGTTTGTATATTTTCATTATAGTTAAGGTCGGGGCCATTCTAGAAACACTCAGTTAAGCCATCATGCACAGTTAATTTGTGGTATACAGTTTAATATTTAGAGGCTGATGTAATTACTTTCATCCAGTTTATGCAATGCACCAAGAAAACCTGGCAGGAATAAATCCCACAGCATGATGGTGCCACTACAAAACCTTGAAGTTGCTATTCTATTTTTCCCCCAACATCAAAATGATTTAAAATTAGCAGACTAAGGCTTAAAGTCAAGTATGTGTCAGGCAATGCAAATTAGCTCTACCAGTTGTGCCAAATAAATACTTAAGTGTTCCACTAAATGCCTGTCTGTATTTTGAAAGTTTAGGCCAGTGTGGAAAAAAAATTAAATTACAATCAGTTAAACCTAGCTCAAGTCTTTGGAAGTATTTTCAAGTACAGTGGAACAATATTAGAAACACATCACATTGTAGTCATAGCTGCCATCATAATAACAACTAACTCTACTTGTATATAAGGTTTGGACTTAAAAGGCAGTAAATGTCTAACTTTTAGATATGTGTTCCTGAAAAGTAGAGTTTATTTCCATAGACACTAAACTGAAAACATAACCTACCAAATATTGCACCATGAACCTCCCTGAACTTAATATTGTAGACCAATAGGAATGTGCGCATTTGATTGCGCAATCTTTCCATTGTGGATCATTAGAATCCATGTTAAGTGGATGTACTCATTTAGTTTGGCTTCATACTCTTGTTACAACAACGCTCTATACTTAGCTAATGACTAATCAATATTATGTCCTGCCATAACCTCTCATGAACTGTTTGCACCCCACAGGACTCACCCAGTGCTGATTCAGGGAGAGACATCAGTTGGAAAGACCAGCCTCATCCGTTGGCTGGCGTCAGCCACTGGCAACCATTGTGTGAGGATCAACAACCATGAGCACACCGACATCCAGGAGTACATTGGGTGTTACTCCTCAGATGATAGGGGCAAGCTGGTGTTCAAAGAGGGTATGAGTAATACAATGTTTAACTGTCAAAACCTAGAGGCTTGTCTTGTGATCATTACTCACAGTTTATATAATACGAATCAGTTCCATTTTATGATCGACATGTTGGGATCACCAGTCTCAGTCCTGGATCTGTAGTTATATACCGCTTTTCCACCAAGCTGGATCCAGTGCTGTTCAGTACTAGAACCAGAGTTAGCACTGGTTCTTTGTGTTTCCACTGACCAAACTGGTTCCAAACTGGTGCTTAGTTGGCACCAACTTTCTGGGGCCAGAGGAAAGAACCGGGTCAACGTGATGACGTCAGCGACTGGGGGCAGGGTTACGGAATAACGAATAGCCGGTAAACAGTTAAAGAGCTGCAGTTTTTTATCAACACTGGAGTTGCTAGTGCTACAAAAACAGCAGTGGTCAGTGGAGGAGACAAACTTCCTGCTCGTAGTATGGTCCTCCACCAAAGTGCAAAAAAACTTGAGAGGGCTTCAAGGACCAAACCGGTGTTCCAATACATCCAGCGAGAGATGGCAAGGGGAGGGTCTGAGCGAAGTGGTGAGCAAATCGTTAAAAAGCTTAAAAAGTGTTGTTGTGGGCTTGTGGCAGTTGGATTTGGCGCTAAATCTACTGGGTAATGGTGATTTACGCATATGCATGGAGCGACGTAATGACGTAGCTTTCCGACCAGCACCAGTGTGTGGAAACAAGAAACGGTTCTTTTTCGGTTTGCACTTGGAACCTGCCGCGAACCGAATCTAGCACCAGCATGGAACCAGCCCTTGGTGGAAAAGGGGTAATAGTTCATTCTCCCTCATTGTTGCAGTCAGTCAGCACCCTTTGTGGTAGCCCAAAAAGGGGCTTGGCATGTATACATGACTGCATATAAAAATATTGATTTGCACAAAAACATGCTCTCTGCAACTAAAGGCAGGGTTTCCTTTTTTAATAATTTTTATTATCCAGCATAGTTCCACACCTCAAAAAGTGGGTTAACCTTGATCCAACGTTAACCTTTCGTCTTAGTTTGTGTCATGTTTTTCTGGACACAAAGTAACAGTCGGAATCGAACTTGCGTCGTTTTCATCGCCGTCTGAGTGGTTGTTGCTAACATCCCCTCAGACAAATAGAAATGTGTAATCAGGCCACCGTTCGAAGGAACCAGAAGTGTGGAACATAGTGAGTGAACCATGATTTGAAAATTAAACAGTTTGTAAAACTCAGTCAGAAAATGGAAAATTAGAAATCATTAAAAGTAATTTTACAAAATGGCAAACTTATAAATATAGGTTCACCTGTTGCATACACTTAGTAAAGTTTATTCTCCAAATATTCCTTTCTCTCTGTTTAATTTCATTTTTTAAAGTTGTAGTTTAGAAACATGTTTTTGCTTGCGATATTATTGGGAGAAATGGTGCCATAGAAACCTGCCTGACCAAAATATACCACCTCCGTCTAAGATTTGTCCATTTGACATACTAGATCTAAATGATGTTTAGAACCAATGGGCTATTTTTTATCCCATGTCTGTAATTTTTGAATAAAATCTTGAATTGTATCGTTCGCTGCTTAGAGAATTTAACATCCAGGATATCTGAGTATGTCCATTGAGAATCTTTTGAAGAAATCCTGATCACGTAATTCTATATAATAAAAATTAACATTGTATTTAAAGGTTTGGTTTGTTGTTAATGTCCTGAACAGGTGTTCTTATTGATGCTATGAGGAAAGGCTACTGGGTGATCCTGGATGAGCTCAACCTCGCCCCCACCGATGTTCTGGAGGCTCTCAATAGGGTGTTGGATGACAACAGGGAGCTGTTTGTAGCAGAGACTCAGGAAGTTATCAAGGCTCATCCTAGATTCATGCTGTTTGCAACACAGAACCCTCCAGGCCTCTACGGAGGCAGAAAGGTATTTTTATAGTAGAACTTGACACAAACTAACTCATCAGTTAGATATAACAACCGTACGTCCGGAACAGTGAGTCCTGTTTAAAAAACTAAAAGTGAGAATGTGAGTACTGAGGTTGAGAGAATAGCAGATGACACTAATCCTTCATGTAACCCTCAGCATTTTTCCATGCTGCTGTTGTAAGGCTTATAGCAGCAAATAAAGAAACTGTTAAATGATTTCAACATAAGTACATTTCCTAAACTAACTTAATAACTTTACCAATTCAAAACACATTTACCCAACTTGGGGTTCAGTGTGGACGATGCTTCATTGAGCTTATAGCTCCAGATGATTGTTTGGGTGTCTTCTGACCCGATTAGATAGTCCCAGATAGATTGAGTAAGCGTGTACCCACTAGAACCCAACTTTGTCCTGACAGGCCACCCATGGAAAAACCCCACTGTGCAACATGGCCACATAAGAACACCACACAGGCACTAAACAATGATCTAAATGCGCCCCGCTACTTAGGAGCTGAAAGCGTGTTATGGATGCTTTGAAACCTGTCCAGTATTCCATTATTGAGTGTGGAGGCCATCTGTGTTGTTTGGTATTTTCTATATTTATTTAAAAATCTATATTTCCTGTTTTTTAGAAACTACATCATCTGATCTGCAGTTCAAAGGGTTGTGCTGAGAAAAAAACTTAGCTGTAGCTGTTAGAAAAAATGTAGCTGTTTTGTTGGAATCAGTATTTTCCCTCTTTTCAGTCCCTAATCACTTCAGGTAAGTTACTTGTTGCTAGTTGTTCTCTCAAAAGTATTTCACAAGATGATCTGGTCAGAGTTATACGCAGTTATAAAGAATCCAGTTTGCCCTGAGTATTTTATGTTTCTCTAAATATGGTCTTATCTTACAGTCACGCAGGATCCATTTTAATACAGTCAAATTCAACTGATATAGTAACACAAACGTGTCTGATCTGTTCAATTCAATGGAATGCATTCAGCGACAGTGGGGAGAAACACACACCTTGCATTCCAGCAGAACTTTATTTACATTGGGGGGTTCTAATCTGCTTGTGTCCAGGTCCTCTCCAGGGCGTTTAGGAATCGCTTTGTGGAGCTGCACTTCGATGAGCTGCCCAGTGGAGAACTGGAGACCATCCTTCACCAGAGGTGTAGTTTACCTCCATCCTACTGCACCAAGCTGGTCAAAGTTATGCTAGACCTTCAGGTAATTTGGCTTCGCAGCCTATGGAGATTAAGTTTTCTCCTGATCTGCACTCCAGCTTTAATCCCCGTCCTTCCTTCCCTCTTCCCAGTCATTGCGCAGAGGGTCTTCCGTGTTTGCAGGGAAACATGGCTTCATCACTCTGAGAGATCTGTTCCGCTGGGTGGAGCGCTACAGGCTGGAGGAACAGGCAGAGGCCTCTCAGGACTGGCTACAGCATTTAGCAGATGATGGTGAGGCTCATCAGACATGCAGAAAAGATTTCCTAAGTGTTTGAAACCCTCAACTTAATGTTGTCTTTGTGTTCAGGCTACATGCTGCTGGCAGGGCGTGTCAGGAAGCAGGAGGAGGAGGCAATTATTGTAGCCACACTTCAGAAACACTTTAAAAGAACTGTGAACCCTGAGAACCTGTTCTCTCAGAAACAGCTCACCAGTCAGTTCAGTAAGGAACAATCTTCTCACTCCAGCAGGAAACATAAACCTCTCTACGCAGTTATTTCTGCATATGTGTTCGATAAAATTATATTCACAAAGAAGTATCTGTTTGTTTACTGCAAAATGGAAAGCATTACCTTAAATCTACTTTAGTGTGGAAACACCTTAGATCTCTTGAAGCAAGACAAAACTAACAAGTAACGTTTAAGCCAGCAATAGGGTTCACTCAGTTATTTTTGTCTTGTTTCAAGTGTATCAGTGGTAATAGACTGTAAATTCCAGAGAAGGGTCGAAATTGTTCTCTTTAAACAACTAAAAGCATTGATAGACAGGCATACTGTGACTTTTTTATATTTGTTTGGAGATTTTGATAGAACTGTGTTCGATAGAGCCTGAATCTCGCTATGATTGCCAGGTCCCCTCGTTGACAGCGTTGCAGGAGTTCCGGAGGAGTTCCGTCACATCGTGTGGACCAGTGGTTTGAGGAGGATGGCTGTGCTGATAGGGCGAGCTTTGCGATTCGGGGAGTCAGTTCTGCTTGTAGGAGACACAGGGTGAGCTCCAGATATCAAAAAAACTTTAAGGGTTATTGTTCAAAAATGTATTTCGGCAAAGTCAATATTCCAGGGGTTGTTTTTATATTATGTAGAACCAGCTTTTTTCTTTCTGACGTGAAGGGTGGAGCTTTTTCTTATGTTTACTGTCTATATCGAAGGATGGTGGAGAAAAAAAAAAGAATAAACAGGATGGGACAGCATCAACCAAGGCTTAATACAAATACAATAAATGACAGAAAGTCAAATTTACCTGATAGTTGATCTCCCACTTAATGGGAATGTTTGAACAAAATATATTAACATGTTTATAATGTTTGATCCATTAGTCTTAAATATGTTGACGACTACAAAACACAGGCTTAAAACCTTCCTGTTTGATAAAGTTTATAGTTAGGAAGAGGTAGAGAAGACAGCCTAATCCGGTTGGGGGAGGAACTCAGTCTTGACAGACGGTTCTCCTTTGCTCTACCTTCTTCATGTCTCACTCTATAGGGTTAAGTTATTTAAGTTATTTCTATAGTTATGCTGCTTTAGGCTTAGACTGCCCGAGGACAATCTGACCACTTCTCTCCATAGTAACCACACCTGGGCTTGCGTTCTGTTAGCTGAAACAGCTTCTAGGATGAGAACATGGGCTGAGACGCTTCCAGTGACGTTCTACAACTGCTGCTATAAAGTCTATTATTTCAGTATCCTGTGCTTCTAATTTAGCTTTCTGTCTTTTCAAACCCCCAGTCAGTCGTGGCAGATGGCTGCTTGTACTGAGCCTGGTTCTGCTGGAGGTTTTTTCCTGTTAAAGGGGAGTTTTTCCTCTCTACTGTAGCTACATGCATGCTCAGTATGAGGGATTGCTGTAAAGTCAACGACAACACAAGCCATTGCTTCTGCCTGCTGATTCCAGAGGAGTGAATGCTGCAAGTCAATGACTCGATGCAATCTGCTGGGGTTCCTTAGATTGGAAACTTTTTCAAATTGATTTGTTAGAATGTATCTTGGATTTTAATTGATTGAAGTGCCTTGAGACGACACCTGTTGTAAATTGGCGCTATATAAATAAACTGATTCTTGATTCATGGTTTAAGCACCAAATTATCCAGAATTGCTCCATCTGAATTTATATTTTTTCTAAATTCTAAAAGGCTTTTTAACTGTTTCTTACCTAGATGTGGAAAAACCACCATCTGCCAGCTGTTTGCAGCTCTGGCTGGACAGAAGTTCTTTTCTGTCAACTGTCACATGCACATGGAGACATCTGACTTCCTTGGTGGCCTGCGACCGGTTAGATACACCCAGCAGGTACCTTTCAAACTCATACTGCAGAATAAGTTAAAATGTAGTGGTCAAACAACCCATGTGAAGGCAGATGAAATTACATTGTGGTTTAATTTGCAATGATTCTGTTTTGGCTCATTTGTAGTGATTACGATCTGTGTCACCACCTAGTCGACCTTGTTTCATTGCTGAAGGAACAAAGAAATTAGTGTGTGGACATCATAATAGGTTTGTAAGAAAGATCATCTGTTAATGATCATTTTGTGTGACGCGTCTTTGACTAGACTGCTGGTGAGGATGCAAGGTTGTTTGAGTGGAACGATGGACCATTGGTGCTCGCCATGAAGGAGGGAGGAGTTTTTCTCATGGATGAGATCTCCCTTGCAGACGATTCTGTGCTGGAAAGACTCAACAGGTAAAACCGTCCTAATGTAATATTTCTGGCTTTATTTCCTGTCCAATTGTTAAAATTTGTGCAAGGATGTGTTTTCATTCACTTTGTCTATTTAGTTCTTCTTTCTGTTCTCTGCTTTACGGCATTTTGTTTCTGTCAATTGTCTTTTAATTTCATCCATCCATTGTCCTTAATTATCAGACTAGTGAATATTCCCGCTGACTTGCATTAGTTTAGGAAATTCTATTTTATGGAATTCGATTGTGTGGAATCAACACAGACTTATTTTTGTTTAGTGTATTGGTGTGAGCGTTCACTCCAACTATGTTCATCCTTTGCTACTGGGAACTGTTCAAGGTGTTCACTCTTAAATATAAAAATTTCCCTTTTTTCTTGCCTATCCAAATGTTGACAACTGTTGCCCTTAAAATGATTGCTAAATAAATTTGATTGGTCCATATTTCTGATGTTTCTGTTAGTGTTCTGGAGACGGAGAAGTCTCTGGTGATGGCGGAGAAGGGCAGTGGAGACGACGATAACGTGGAGCTTATTAGAGCAGCTGTGGACTTTCGTCTTGTTGCCACCATGAATCCTGGTGGAGACTTTGGCAAGAAGGAGGTTTGTAGCAGTTTGTTTTTAATAGAAGTAAGAAAAAAGTTGGCAGCCGGAGGAGAAATTGAAAATGTCCCGGAGGTAAACTTAATTAGATCTTATTACTACACCAAACACACATTCACCATTGGATCTAGTTGTGAATAATAATAGTTTATTACAATAAAAACACAAACGTCAATTTATTTTATGAAGATTTTATGTTAAATACCAACAAAAATTCGTTTATATTGTTTAGTGTATGGAAATTATACGTGATTCTCAAAAACTTTACAAATATTTCATATAGTGTGTAATTGCCGTTTTTCGCAACTACTGGTGGAAATCTTTTAGAGAATGTCAATATCAGATTTACACATTGTCTGGCATTAAGCTAAATTGTATCACATAATATTTGGAATTTGAGAACGTTTTTGTTTTTCTAGGTGTCCTCCCATAACTAACTTTGCATACACAATTGTATAAGAGTTTGACAGATAAAAGGAACAAAGCAAAACACAAACTATAACAGTTTAACTATATGTGTGATTTACTTTGAGAATGTCTTCCCATTGAAATCAAAAGAGCAAAAAGCATGGAAGAGCCTGGGTGTAGGTTTGCAACGGAACTACCTGATTGTCAAAGAAAAAGTTCGAAAATTCTGCTGCTGTTCTTCAAAAAACTAAATGGTGTTCATCATTCATTTCTGCCTATTTAGTAGAAGTCCAACATTTAGTTACGTAATCACTACATGTGTGTTGCTCACAATGTTGTAGTTTGTTTTCAAATATTAATGAAGTTGAATATTATTAACACGTCTCCAGCTTGGAATAATTAGAAAAAAAACCATTTGTGGCATTAAATGTGGCAAAATGTCCAAAGGTATGAACACTTTTGCAAGGTGCTATAAATGGATAATATGCTGATGTGCTTCTGGACAGCTCTCTCCTGCCCTGAGGAACCGGTTCACTGAGATTTGGTGTCCTCAGAGCAACAGCCGCAGTGACCTGGTTCAGATTATCCAACACAACCTGCACACCAGACTCTCGCTTGATGGTAAAACCAACCTCTGGGTCAAAGTGTTGTCTACTGATGCCAATTTTGTCTTTCCTTATTCTTTTTCACTAGAATTAGTTATGCTGATCATTTTTAAGAAACCGTGTTAGAATAAACATTTTGCCTGTCATTGAATAAAATTCAGGTGTGGACATTGCACAATTGATGCTGGACTTCATTGAGTGGCTGAGCCAGCAGGACTTTGGCCGGCGCTGCATCCTGAGTGTCAGAGATATCCTCTCCTGGGTGAACTTCCTCAATGCTGTGTGTGAGAGGGATGAGGACTGTTTCATGACCCTGAAAGAACCTGACGAGGAGGAAGCAGACTGGGACCTCAGACTGGATCCTGTTACAGCTTATGTCCATGCTGCATGTTTGGTATACATTGATGGCATTGGCTCAGGTAAGATCAATCCTTTTTTTTTTTGCAATAACCTCAGTGTTAACCTCCTTGGAAATTTGATCTCATTTAAGGTTTATTTGCAGGTACCACAGTGTCCTGTGCCAACAGTGCTCTGTTTGCACGTCAGATGTGCCTTGGTTTCCTGCAGCAGAGGTTGGGTAACATGACCGAGTTTGATCAAGAGATGTTGGAAGCCCTGAGAGTCTATGATAGCTGCTTGCCACGGGAGCCTCAGTGGGGGGAGGACTTTTTTGGTATCAACCCTTTCTACATCGCCATAGGTACTGATTTTGTCCGTTTTTTACATAATACATCCAAGCTATGTTTTTTTGCCTTTGTTTTAGTCTTTTAATTTTACCTGTACGGTGGTGGAAGTAAAATAAAATTTAAACTATATTGTTTTATTAGCGAGATCACAACGTCATACTAGATTCTACCAACCTTGTTTGCTCTAAAAAATAATTATATTTATGGTTTTATTTAGCGTAAAATAAACTATGTTAACCAAAACTTTCATCTGCACCATTGGCAAATAAAAAATTTATTCTGTCGTAAAGAGAGTATGTCAAAATCAGGCGTCTTGTGGATAGAAAGAAGTAACTGCCATCTTTTTTGTTTCTCTATCTTCATCTACTGCATATTTGCCATTGTCTGTTTTAACACTTTTAAGATGTAATTGTGATCAAAATTTTGACCCAACAAGTGTTTTTTTTTCCTTTTAAAGAGAGAAGCTTAGCTGAATATTGTGGTAAAAAGTGGGAAATGAGTACTAAGCTAATTGAAACACAATGTTTGCTAAAAAGGAAAATCCAAAGAGATTCCCAAACTTACTTTTTGTATTGTGGAATGTTAGAAAGGGGTTTTATATTACTTTAACAGATAACAATAATTCACAAATTTTTTATTAAAATAAAAGTTTAATTGAAAGACTAAGTTGAAAGATCATGAAAGAATCCAATGCTGCTATAAATGTGTTATAAGCATTTATTAAAACTTCCGTTTTTGTTCCCCAAGGAAAACTTGTGCACAAATCGTATCTCCCAAGACTAAAAAATCAGAAGAGCTCTACAGCAGAAATCTATGAAACACTTTCCTTTAATCCCTTTTCCAAAACTTCCACATAATCTCTAAAAACTGTATTGCTGTTGAAGTTTCACCCTGTTCTTTGTCATCTGTTATGTGTTTCTCTTATGTTTCCCAGCTCTGTCTGAGCTCTTCTTTATTATAATTGCCTGTAAACGATCCAATTTGTCAACAGGACCTCACACTGAGAGTCGCATGCTCTCTGAGTATGCCATCACAGCAGGCACTGTGGCAATGAACGCTCAGAGGCTTTTGCGGGCCCTTAAACTTCAGAGGCCGGTGCTGCTTGAGGGATCTCCTGGAGTGGGGAAGACGAGCCTGGTGGCTGCCCTGGCTAAGGCCTCTGGAAACCATCTGGTCAGAATCAACCTGTCAGAGCAAACGGTAAGACTCTGATTTTTGCCCCGTACTCTGTGTGTGGTGTTATCATGGTGGAACCTGGCATTAACGCTTTTTGCTCTGCCAGGATGTCACGGACTTGTTTGGGACAGATCTTCCTGTGGAGGGAGGGAAGGGTGGAGAGTTTGCATGGCGAGATGGCCCCCTGCTGGCTGCTCTGAAGGCTGGCCACTGGGTGGTCCTGGATGAGGTAAGAACTAAAACTCATTTTCATACTTAATGTAATTTAGACATATGTTTATCAATAAACAATGTTTATAGTTATGATTCACTTTGGCAGCTGTAAAAAACTAAAAAGGTTGTTTGCTTCTTCTACCTACAGTTGAACCTGGCATCTCAATCAGTGCTAGAGGGCATGAATGCCTGCTTTGATCACAGAGCAGAGATCTATATTCCTGAGCTGGGCATGAGCTTCCAGGTTCAGCACGAGAAGACCAAGATCTTTGGTTGTCAGAACCCATTTACACAAGGTGGTGGGCGTAAAGGATTGCCCAAATCCTTTCTCAACAGATTTACTCAGGTGAGACAGTAGCTTTTATTGAGCAGTCGCTACAATTTAAAAAAAATTCAATAAACATATTAAGTAGAAATATAACCCACAACCTTTTTACTGCAACAGGCAAGTTTTTCCTCCTGTCTTATGTTAAATGGCCCCTCCTTTCCGATCTGCGAGCCAGTGTATAACTGTGCTTGTGTGTGAGAATGTGTTAATCTGACTGTGGCAGTCAATATGACACAAAATGTTACCACACTGTTTTTCTTACTGTTTGTATGTCTATACTATTCTTTCCAGGTTTTTGTGGACCAGCTCGCCTACAAAGACATGGAGTTCATTGGAAATTCTATATTTCCCACCATTGATAAGGAAATAATCTCAAAAATGGTTGAATTCAATAACAAGGTTAGATTCTATGAGAGATTAAAGCTTTATCTGGTGTTTATAACCCAATCGGCTGTTAAATTATTTAAAATATATTTTCTCTGCAGGCTAATCCAAAAAGGCAGGCTTGTTCATCCTTTAAAAACAAACGTTTTAGAAGTGATGTTATCCAGTTAAACAGTTTAAAGTTGCCTGAGAATTATACTCACCGACCACTTTATTAGGTACACCTTGCTAGTACCTGGTTGCACCCCTATTGCCTTCAGAACTGGCTTAATGTTTAGTGGCATAGATTCAACAAGGTACTGGAAACATTTCTCAGAGACTTTGGTTCATATTGACATGATAGCGCCATGCAGTTGCTTGAGATTTTTCGGCTGCACATTCATGATGCGAATCTCCTGTTCCACCGCATCCCAAAGGGGCTCTATTAGATTGAGATCTGGTGACTGTAGAGGCCATTTGAGTATAGTGAACTCATTGTCACATTCAAGAAACCAGTCTGAGATTATTTGAGCTTTATGACATGGGGGGTTATCCTGCTGGAAGAAGCCATCAGGAGATGAGTACACTTGGGTCATGAAGGGATGGTCAGCAACGATATAGGCTGAGGCGTTGCTACAATTCTCAATTGGTACTAAGGGCCCCAAAGAGTGCCAAGAAAATATCCCCCACGCCATTACAACACCACCAGCAGCCTGAACCGTTGATGCAAACCAGGATGGATCCATGCTTTCATGTTGTTGACGCCAAATTCTGACCCTACTATCTGAATGTGGCAGCAGACATCAAGACCAGTAAACGTTTTTCTATTCTTCTATTGATCAATTTCAGTGAGGCTATGCAAATTGTATCCTTAGTTTCCTGTCCTTAGCTGACAGGAGTGGGGCCCGCTGTGGTCTTTTGCTTCTGTAGCCCATCTGCCTCAAGATTTGAGGTGTTGTGGGTTCAGAGATGGTCTTGTAATGAGTGGTTATTTGCGTTACTGTTGCCTTTCTAACAGCTCGAACCAGTCCAACAGTTCTGCTCTGATCTCTCTCGCATCAACAAGGCATTTTGTCCCACAGAACTGCCGTTAATTGATATTTTCTCTTTTTTGGACCATTTTCTGTAAACCCTAAGGATGCGTAAAAATCCCCGTAGATTAACAGTTTCTGAAATATTCAGACCAGCCATCTGGCATCAACAACCAGGCCATGTTCAAAGTCATTTAAATCACCTTTCTTCCCCATCTTGATGCTCGGTTTGAACTGCAGCAGATCTTTTTGACCATGCCTATATGCCTAAATGGAGTTGAGTTGCTCCCATGCGATTGCCTGATTTAGGAATTTGAGTTAACGAGCAGTTGGACAAGTTTATCTAGTAAAGTGGTCTGTGAGTGTACTTTTTTCTTCAGAATTATTAACACATTGTTGGTTAGGAAGCATATGTGAGACCTCCTAAATAAATGAATACTAACTTTAATTATAGGCAGATGAGTAATCTAGTATCCCAAAATCTATTTTGTTTTTATTTATTTTACTTCATCAAACTCTAAATTCCAAGTAAAACCTGTTTTCAATTCTGTTTCCCTAAAGCTTGTTCAGGAGGTTTGCCTCGAGAGGCTGTGGGGGCAGAAAGGAAGCCCCTGGGAATTTAACCTGCGTGACATATTCCGCTGGTGTCAGCTGATGCAGACCGATCAGTCGCCGGGTTTTTTTAATCCAGGCCAGCATGTCGGCTTGGTGTACACTGACAGAATGAGAACAGAGGCTGATAAGGCAAAGGTAATCTGAACAGACTCAACACCCCACTGAGGCTAAGAATATTTAACCTCACATTTCATAGTATCCACACTAACTGATGGCATTGTCAGTACAACCATGATTGATAACAAAAAAAAAATCTATTTTCTGAATGTTCTCTAAAACATGTAATGTGTTGGGAGAACAACATACTGAACAACAGGCAGTA
>JAVLVB010000299.1:1124513-1160717 GCA_032876305.1 Orestias chungarensis
TGTGTGTGTGTGTGTGTGTGTGTGTGTGTGTGTGTGTGTGTGTGTGTGTGTGTGTAAATTGGGTCTAGTCTACAACCATTCAGTTCAAGTCAACAGTTCTTGGTAAGACTTGATGTAAGTCTGAACATTCTTGTCTCTCCCAGGTGCTGCTTCTGTTCAGGCAGGTATTTGGGGAGAACTATGAACCTTACTGTGGCTCCAAAGAGTTTCATATCACTCCTCTCAATGTGCAGGTTTGTCAGCGCGATGAAATCTCATTCTGCTGTTTATCCCACACAGATAGGTTCAGTTGTATTTTTGCCCGTTTGCTTCTGTAGGTGGGCTTCTCTATCCTATGTCGCAGTGGTGGGGCCCCTGTGACTCTAGACACCCCACTATCTATCACACACCAGTGCCTGAAGCCTCTAGAGTCGCTGATGAAGTGTGTGGAAATGGGCTGGATGACCATAGTTGTTGGTCCAACAGCCAGCGGAAAGACCAGCCTGGTGAGACTGCTCGCCCTCCTGACAGGACACCGTCTCAGGGTGATGGCCATGAACAGCTCTATGGACACCACTGAGCTGCTGGGAGGGTTCGAGCAGGTATTCTTCTAACAGCAATCTTGTTTGCTGTCTGTGGTGGACTGACAAAAAAAAATATCACTCTAAACTTTCATTTTATAAAGGTGGACATCATGCGTCTGTGGCAGCAAGTGTTTGAGACAGTTGACTATACAGTCGCCATGGTAACACGACGTGGGCTGATGTCTCTTGATGGTGGCACCCAGGACACTGAGTTTCTGCTGCAGACGTGGGGTGTGTTCTGCCACTGGTTAAAGGAGAAAGGACTACAAAGACCAGGGGGCACAGTAAACTCTAAGGCCGTCAACAAGATGGAGGTCATCATCCTCCTGCTTCAACAACTAAACACCAAGCTCAAAGTGTTCACCGGTAACCACCATGTCGTTTTAAATGACTTCGTACTGCATTATGTAACAGATGCGTGTTCCCTTAGTTTTAATTTTAGTTTTGGAAGTAACAATAAAATGGGTCTTGCCTTTAGACTTGTCCAAGCTTCAGATGGACTTCACTCTGCTGAAGGAGCGTCTGGCTCAGCTGGAGGATGGCTGGACTAACGGTGGTTTTGAATGGTTGGATGGGATGCTGGTCAAAAGCCTCCAGGCTGGTGACTGGCTGCTCATGGACAATGTCAACTTCTGCAGGTATTATTTAGAGTTTTTTTTGTTCTCAAAATAGATTTCGGATCTTAAAGTTGTATCATAAGAGACCAATAAAATGCTGAATAAACCACAAGTAAACTCCCAATTTCAGAAAAAATACATTATATTTATCTGAAATGTGGCAACAACCTGAGTACATTTTGCGATTTGGACAGGTTAAAGTTCTTGAAGATCTTTTAAAAAAAGTTACTGATCTGAGCCAGTCAGTCCTGAGTTGTGGATTATGGACCCTACCACTGATCATATGTCCTTTACGCAGTGCCTCCGTCTTAGATCGACTTAATGCTCTTCTTGAGCCCAACGGATCTCTCACCATAAATGAGCGTGGTGTAATTGATGGGAAGACCCCCAGAATCACCCCGCATCCTAACTTCAGGTTAGTAATGAAGGTCCTTTTAGAGTTTTGGTTGGTTTAGAGTTCTGTTGTTTCTGAGGGATAAGTTTCTTTGCAGGCTGTTCCTCACTATGGACCCTACTCATGGAGAACTGTCTAGAGCAATGAGAAACAGAGGGGTCGAGGTTTACATCCCAGGGGAACCTGAGGGGGTGTCCTGGGACATATTGGACTTAAAGACTCTGCTACACTCTGCTGGTGTGACTGGGGATTGTGTGTTTGATTTATTGATTCAGATACATAAAGGAATCAGATCGGCCATCTGGGGTAAGCCTTGTAATTGGTACAAATGCCATCCAGTCCCAGTGATTACGTGTTCCAACACATTTTCTTTGCCTCTAAGACTCCCCTGCGTCATCGTTGGCGTCCCTTCTCCATGTTGGCGCTCTGCTGTCCTGCCAGCTGCAGAGAGGTGCAGATCTCCGCAGTGCCCTGCAACATGTGTGTGCCGAGGCGTACTCCTTCTGTCAGCGTACGGTTGCCAACCAGAAGGTATCACATCCCTAGCAGAAATTTGTTTCAGACGGCTGGCTGCCCTGGAAGACCGGCCACTCTCCTAGATTAAGAAGATATAGCTAGTAGCATGAATAAATTTGCATCCTTACCGATTTTACTGGATATTATAGGCAAGAAGGTCTTAAAAGGCTATGACTCATTCGTAGTAAATTCAAAACAAAGAGAAAAATCTGTACCTAAATGTAATTGAGATGCCGAACTATTACCATAAACACGCTGCTCATGGTCAGACCTTCTAGTCAAAATGAAAACATTTACACTAAGAAGTTTGAGCAAAATTAGTTATTGGCTTTATAGAGGGATACCTTTTTCACCTATAAACCACATTCTTAAAATCAACAAAATCATCATTTATAAGGTGCCACTTGTATTTACTAGGGTTATAATTTTTATGTCTACATGTGCAAAATTCCTTGAAGTAATTAAAATTATTCGAATTAAATCATCCTAATGTATCTACATGGGTACAAAATGATGGCCATGCGGTTTCCATGAACCAGGTTGTATACTCACTAGAAGCTCTTTGACATGCAAACTTGTAGATTTTCTTTAACCAGCTGCTGGAAGTGTGTTGGTTGGGAGGCGTTGTTGTTTAATCTGACAACAGACCATTTATTTCCCCTCCATTATGCGTGTGGCCACTAGAGGCGGAAATGTGGCTCGCTGACATAGTTTTCCACAGTTAAATTATGCTATCGGCATACACCACCCCTTCTCATTTGGATAACACATTTGTTTTCAATCGCGTTAAACCTCATCAAAATATTCTGATAAGCTGAATTGTCTGATTAACTATGTCCATTAAAAATTTGTGTTTCTTTTATATTAAAATGTGCTTCAAAAACAGAAAAGCAAATCAAAATGCCTGCAAGGAGGTAAAAAAGTGTACCGAATAACATAGGAGAGACACTGCATGAATGTACTAATGAAATGTACTTAAGCTTTATTTCTTGATGGCAAAGAAAGGAATAGGACTGGAGGTCAAAGAGGAATTTTTTTACAAATAAAACTTTGTCTTTAGCTAGCCCAGCAGGTGGTGGAGCAGCACATGTCCATCATGGATGCTGAGGATTGGGGTGATAAGCTGTGGTGTGACGGGGTTTGGCCAGAAGGGTTCCCCTCCGCTCTTCTCTCTGCAGAGGATTCCTGCTTTTGCTCTGTCCTTAGGGATGGGCAAGTCCTCCTTTCCTGCCTGAACTCCCTCAGCCTGCAAGGAAAACGGTAAACCTGGGTAGTAATTGTTCTATATAATAAACAAAATGTAAAGTTTATTTCTTGTCATTTTAAGTTTTTATTTTGTTTAGTAGCAAAGAATGCAATAGAGGAGAAACATACCCCTTTTAAACAGGAGAAAAAAACTTGTTTAATAGGCTTTACATGCACTTTCATACATTAGATGATCGGAAGGATAATTAAAAGGGTGTTTTAAGCCATGGTTACTAAAAGGTGTGGGACCAAGGTAATTCTAAAAAAGAACAAACACAAATAATGTTTAAATACCGTATTTAGAAAATACCACAGTTGAAAACCAAACCTGCTGATGAAAGTTTTTTAAATTGTACTTTTAAAAACTTTTCTTGCCCAAATTTACCATTTATGTTTGTGTTGATCTTATTTAAATGGAAAGTTGGAATAAGGCTACCTGGTTTTGTGCAGGAATCGTCCAATGAGACTGAGAGATCTGCAGCAGGCTTTGCAGAGCAGTGGAGTCCATGAAGACTCTGTTTTTTCTGGAGGACGACTGGACATGGAGAACACTGATGCTCTCAAGCTCATCCCCACTGCAGTGAGGCTGGTGACAGAGAAAGCCTCTCATGGAGATTGGACCTTTCGCAGCCGTTGGCTCTTAAACTTGGCAAGAAACTACAAATATCTGCCAGGTTTGTTGCCTTGTGTGCAAACATGAACACTAGATTAAAAAATGTGATGTCTAAATGAGAGAAAGCAGTTAATAATAGACAGTAGGTTGAGTGCCAAGATGACCTACAGAAGGTTTCTGCTATGAATAAAAGAAAGATGTGAAAGATGGCTTTAAATATTTTTTCCGTCAGATCAGACACAATCAGCACACTTCAACTTGTCTCCCTGTTAATGTGATTGGAGGTTAGCTATGTAAGACATGGGAGGTAAAACAGTGTGGTCTGAACTGTTTCAGATGCAGCGCTGGTCCATGTGGAGGCAGGAAACAGAGCTTTGACGGCTGTGTTCAATAGCAACCTTGCTGTAAAGGGGAAAACATTGGCAGAGCTGCTCCAACCTCACAGCAAAGGTAAAATTTACAATTATGTTTTTTTATAGGTATCTCGTAAAAGCTCACACAAGGCAAAACAAAAATGGCTTCCACTGTAACTCATTTGTACAGTACTTTTTTCATTCGGTGCATACAGCACTTTCATAATAACTGATGGTTACAGTTGATTGTACTATAGAATGGCACACGCCAAATCCAAAACTGTTATAATTCCAGATGAATACAGGATTCTGATGGACATGCGCTGGAACAAACAATACCTGGACATATTAACCAATAAGTGCAACTTCGAGGATGAGGAGAGATACATGGAGTTTCTGGAGGCTCTGAATGCAGTTGCTAACAGGTATGACTGACCTCCTTGAATATAATAGTTAAAACAATATAATATGAGGCAAATAATCTGCAAAAGTCTGAAGCAAACAATCAGAGCCAGGGGAAGGACCAAGCGCCATCATTCACACTCCTCTTAGCTTTACAGGAAAACTGTTTATTCGCTGTATTTGGTTGACGTGGTGACTAGGGTGCAGCTGTAGTGGGGTGTGAACAGCATGTTTACAGTACTGATTAACAATGCTAAAACCTCTGATTGGTTACTTTTGACCAGATGCGGCAAAATTCTGTAGTAAGTCCACAAAGTGAATGGAAATGTAAGCTTCATTTTTGTCCTTTATTTTTATTTGCACAGATTATTACAGACTGTTATAACAAAATGACAAGTTTCACAAATTTTTTATAAAAAAACATTTTATGTACTAGAGCTTTAAATCTATCTGCTGTTACAGCAGTTAGTAACATAACTAAATAAAGTCAAGTGAAGTCAAACAACCTAGTAGCTCCTGGTTTGTGTGTTAGGATTCTTCTGATGATGGACAGGGAGGAGCGAGACGTCACCTTCTCCAGTACCTTCAGTGCAGCTCCTCAGAGTTCTGCTATGAGAGTAGCAACAGCCTTCAGCAAAGGTAACAAACTCGGACTTAGAAATTATACATGTAACCATGTAACATTACTTTCTAATACGGTATTCTTTCTCCCGATCTAGGAACACTAGATATCAGTCAGCTGCCTCACCCCATGCTCATGCACCTGCGTGCATTTTTCGACCTTTGGGACGCCTACGTCCTGCAGGCTGTGCAGAATGGACAGCCTTACATCTCTGATCACGTCATGTTTGAGGTCAGATATGCGGTAGCTCTGTGTTAAAGAGCTGCTGATGTTGTTTAGACCTGATACATCTAAAATGTTGCTATCTTGGTGCCATCTGGGTAATAAGGGTCATTTCGGAATAAGAGCTCAGATCCTGATCTGGTCTTCCCCTTGTTGTAAAAAGCATGGTGCAAAATGAATTATATCAGTGAGGTCATACAAAACTGTCTTAAGTTTTTGATTATTTGAACTAGTTTTAAATGTTGTTATTAACACTGGCTTTGTGTTATTCATCTGAGAAGGTGTCTAACATAAAATAAATAAATAAATCAAAAATTCTTGAGCATCAGAAAGAAGGTGTGAAATGCATTATTCCAGTCTCTTATTAAGTGTTTGATGTATTAAAAAAGGACAGCTATCGTAATTCATTACTTGGTAAAATCTTTGTGGTAAACAAGGCTCTAGCAAAGAAGCAGAAATGTTAAAACCCTACTATAAGCCCTCAGTTACTTGCAGTTTCTGAGTTTCAATACCAACCTCAGAGGAGTCCTTGCATAAAAGTTACTTTGTGACTGAGCGTTTTTCTTGCTGTGTTCTCTTTGATTAGATCCTGCAGCTGCTGCGGTGGCGCGATCGTTTCTGGGATGCGTGCCTCTTGCTCCCAGCTAACTCCCAGGGCATCTCCGTGCTGTCTCTGCACTGGCAGTGGGTGCAGAAGCACCTCATCCTCCGCCTCCCTCGGCTTTTGATGGGAGACACAGCCACCACTTGGGAGTAAAAACTTTTCTTTCTTACATTTCGTGTGCTTTCATTTGCCAATAGACTATAATTGTCCTTTTAAGTTACACATTTTTCCTTTTTGATTTTATTAAAGTTTTTGCGTATACTTTAAAATTTGATAGTGTAACTGCTATTCCTATATCTTTGTTGTTATGCTTTGTAGAGGTCAGCAAGACCTAAACGCTGTTTCAGCAGCCATTCAGAATGTTTTATCTACGCCAGTTTCTTCAGCTGCTGCTCTGAAAGGCATCCAGAGATCTCTGGGAAAAACTCTGCCGTTCAAGGTGTGAAGAAATTGTTACTCCTTGCTAATATTAATGCACGCTTGTATAAGGCTGAATGTTGGTGGATGAAAATATGTAAATCCTGTATTCCAGCTGGAGTCGGTGGCTGAGTGCGCTTCTCAGCTCAGGCTGCTCAGTAAAGCTCTGGATGTGACTGAGCGTAAGCTTGACGTGTCTTTGAGCTGCTGGGGGGGGGGGCTAGTCCGAGTGCAGGGAGCTGGACTCTGGCTCGACATCAAAGAAAGCCTCCTCGAAGCATTGGGTTTGGTTCTGTCAGCAAACAACCAGCTGGATGCACAGAAATCTGGTAAACTCTATTTTTATAAGTCTTAATTTAAAGAGTAATTATTGGAAACAGCAATTTGACTATGTTTACATCCATGTATACAGATTATATAATCCTAAACTATTGTTTACATTATAGCATAATGAATTAATCTGACCATGAATTAGCCAGTATTCCTGTCTGCAGGTATTTACAAATAGAGCTCAAAAGGGATCAAAGCTTTGAACTATTTTTTATTTTATGAAATTCATAATTGTTATATAACTGCACTATGACCTGATCTCCAACCCAAAACAATATCCCATGCTACCCCATTAGGGATACTGGAGAAACTGGTGCTAAGCGTGGAGCTGCAGCAGTGCCGCATGACCTCTAAAGGCCTCTCAGGGGTCAGATCCATGTCTGATGGAGAGGAACCACATGGTGGAGGTCACATGAGCAGAGTGGAGCTGCTTCAGCTCAGAGTCAAAACTCAGCTGTGGCCTCTGATGGAGGATCTCTCAGTTCTCAACCAGTTGAGACTAAGCACAGACCTGCTGCACCTGGCTCTGTCTCCAGGGTTTGCTTCACTTTTTACCTCTTCTAAAATAAAAACAAGTTGTATCATTGTTGGAAACTACTATAATTTCTATTGCGCACCCTTAGTGATCATAGTGCTGAAGACTGCTTACGCCGGGAGCTTTCCAGACACCTTCGGTTCTGCCTGCAGTCAACGCCGATGAATGTGGGGAAGCTGCAGTGCTTGTGGTTCCTGCTGAGCAGTAAAGCGGTTAGTCGATTCTTAAGATTAGAGGATCACAAACAAACCTCATTTTATTTCTGTTTCATCTGAGTCTTAAGTCTGGAGGAAAGAAGAGGCCGCATTAAGTTTATTATGTACTAGATAGATATTAAACCTAAACCTCTGTATTGTCTTAGGGAGGTTATGCTATAAAGATTTAAGGATTTTTAATACCAATTCACATTTACATGTTTGGTACATAATTTTATCTCAGATTGTGGTATTAGAACCCGGATAATAAATAGAATAGGAATGCACAGTAAATTAGCATTAACATCGATATCAGATGATGTGTGCAATTGTTTTTCACATATCTGCTTCCTTTCAATGACTAAACAGTTATTAGTAATATTTATTTCTGTCTTGTTGCTGTTTGCAAGATGTGTGAAAGGATAAGGAACTATTTATAATATGGATAAATCAATTTTCTGCCACAGCTGCAGTATTATTATCAAAGCAGTTCATTATTCCTGAGTTTGGAACTATCAATGTTTAATTTTAAAAAGAAAAATGAAACAATTTCTTAGTAATTCAAATGTAATTGTGAAAGACCATCCACCAGCTATCCTAAGGATATCTGCAACCAGGTTGATTGGAGGAACCAGGTTCATACAAAGTCCTGGAATAACAACATTTTTAAAGATCAAACTGATTTAAAATGGAATGAGAAATTTTAGAAATAACCCCCTTACCTCACTGGTTAATCAGAATGTTGCATAGACTGTCATCTACACATCTAAAGTTCATGGGTTCTTCCAAAATAGTGTGTCAGGATCTTCAAGACAACATTCTGATTAACCAGTGAGGTAGGGGGGTTATTTCTAAAATTGTAATGTAAGAAACCTTTCACTGAATGTCTGCAGAAAGACCCCCTACCTAAACATCAACGTTCCCGAAAAGTATCTCTTTATTGTATTATCCTTTTCAGGATTTCTTACAGTCCTTTGCACAATCAATCTTATTAATCAATTCTGAACACATTTAGAAAGGTAACTTGGCCTTCAGGTTCTCCAGGTCTCAGGTTTGTAGATGATCTGTGAGATCTCAGGGTAGATAACATCTATTCGTTCCAAGCACTAAGAAACGATCGGTTCAAGCTAGTTGCATCCACTATCAAATGGGAAGCTATAACGGTGGCCTTGCAGAGTCCTAGGTCACTGATAAACTGTACAATAACTGCATTAAACCATATTTTGAAATAGGATATTAACTGAAATGGTATTTATCAAAGTTTCAAATAGAAAAGGTAAGAACCCGAACCATACTGTAGAATGTTCATCAGACATCACGAGTTTAGTGTTCATGATAATCAGGCGAAATCAGAATTCTTATCACAGTAAAATAATAAACTTCATGATAATTACCAATTTAAAAAGATTTATTTTCTGCTGCTTCTATGCCTATTTTGTAAAGCAGAACTATCCTTATTTCCATAGAACATTGCAGAAAGTATAGAAACATTCAAATTTTAGCTGAGTTCCATGTGGCTTTGTGGTGTGCATAATTCTGATCCCTGGTTCTTGTCTGCAGCTGCCCGAGGAGATTCCCTTGGTTTGGTGTGAGCTGCTTTCAGAAACCCTGGATGCTCTCTGGACCTGCAGTGTGACCTCGGATCCTAACCGCTGGCTCAGATGGGACCCGGTGAATCCGGAGACCAAGATGGGTTTGAAGCTGCATCAAGGACCAGAAAACATGGTTCCGGCCTTTTTCTCTTAGCATAGTTGTTGACTAGGAACATCAGATTTCCAGCTAAGTGTTAAAATGTGGTTGTTGTTGCTTTTTAGGGCCCAGCTTTACTAAGCAAAGCAGTCTGGTCCCACTGCATGTTGGGCGTGCTGAACAGTAGTGTGAGCACTGGTCGTTGGGAGCCTCAGGCAGAGGCCCTCCTCTCATTATCTCATGTCAGCCTTGTGGATTGGAAGGAGAGGATCCAGCAACTCGAGGTTGTTTCCTCTGTGCTGTGGGAGAACATGGCCTTCCCTGCTGTGGCACATTTCAAGTAAACCACAAAATTTAATGCTACTTGTTTTTCCCATATTGCTTAAAAACTTTGGCCTTAATAATATGGATTGTCCTATTTTTCCTAAATTATGCTCATCTGGTAGACGTATATCAAAAATGTCTGAGGTTAATTTCAGTCAGAGTCCTAAGTAATTATATCATAAATCAATTTAAATCCTTCTGACATTTATATCCAATTTGCATGATAATTTGTTTAATAATTTGGTGTACAAAACTATACATTTATTATTATATATATAAAATATACTACACTACACAAAAGGCACATATACTTTATAGATTATATAAAATATCTGTACATGTACATCCTTACACCTACATGTATAGAGAAATACATAAAAAAATACATGTAACATTTTCCTTATTTCTGTTTATTAATGATTAGAGTTATATTTATTGATTTGTTATTGTTGAAGTTTAGGTATGTCTACAAGATGGTACATTTGGCTCTACGCTATAGAGAGGTTATTTAAGTCATTTGTAGACTAAAAGCGGATTTTAAAACAGATTTTATTCTAACAACATTGGTCTGTTTTGACTAAAAGCCAGTTCAGCTCCTTGTACGCTGAGGTGATATTGTGTTGATATAGATAAATGTCTCCACAGGGAAACGAACCGTCGGCTGCAGGCTGCGGTCCTGCGTAGGATGCTTCAGAGCATGGCTGACCTGCTACCCCCCAACCTGCAGGAGGGCTACATGGAGAGTTGTGAGAGCCTGGTGGAGGACTCAGACCCAATCATTGCTTCCCAAGAGATCCAGACAGTCCTCCAAAACTATGTGCCTCCAAACCTGCTGCCTGAAGGTGTGATGGCATCCTGCACAGCTTGTCTCCAGCAGTTTGTCCAGAGCAAAGTTCAAGGGGGAAACTCTCTGGTTCAGTGTGGAGTGTTCTGGGTGAACATGGGCCTTCTGCAGGTTCGAGTCTGGACACCACAGACAATCTTTGATCCGGCTGTGAAAAGAACCTACAAACTGAACTACGCTCAGCAGGAGGTCTGTATGCAAATAAAAAACATGTTGGTGTTTATTTGAAGGGAAAAATTAAGCAAGTCATCACATGGACTAATATTTTATGTAACAGTTGTTAGACTTTGTTTTTGGAATATAATTGGTTCTGAAAAACCTGAACAGGATTTCTAACATGTTTTATAGATAAAAGTTACAATATGGAACAGATTTGTTCCTGACAGTCTTTGTCAACAACTTCAGTGTACAAACTAACCGTGCGAAAGTTATCAGATTCATATCCTGCAACGTAAAATGTGTGAATAACTTTTTGTATTAAAGTGATTAATGACATAAGTGAATAATTTATGTAATTTCCCTTTGATCTGGTGCAGCTGGCTCTTCTGCAAGATGAATGGAAAGCTCGCAGCTTGTCGTCTGAACTGAAGACCGGAGAGGAGCTGAAAGAAAGCAGCACCACTGATGGCTTCCAGCATCCTCAAATCAGGTCAGAATATCCGTTAGTGGCTTAACGTTAGGTGTTGTTTCTGCTAAACCTCACTGCCATGGTAAAGGAGAATAGATCCCCAAATGGAAGCTCAGGTTCTAGGAAAGTTTTTATTTTAACCAGTTTTCAGATAACAATTGTAGATTGTGTAGACTGCTGCAAAAAAATGACAAGAGTAAGTTTTGTTGGCTTTTGTTAACATGCCCATCAATCAATCCCAAAAAAACTAAAACAAAACACTTTCCTGGTTATACTGAAAGTTTGGATTTATTTATCTATTGTTTCATTAGAAATGACTTTTGTACGTTTAACAGCTAAATAAACATCCGTTCATGTGGTGAGTTTGTAATGTGTGACTTCTGTTTGTAGGTATCTGTGGATCCGCATGCAGCAGGTCAGGGAGCAGATAGCCGAGCTCTCCAGAAAGCAAGCCTTCCGTCCTCAGGAGCCTCAGTATGCTCAGCTCTACCAGGACCTGAAACATTACCTCAGCAACATTGGCCACATGTCAGTTGTTGAACAGCTTTTGTCTCAGCTGTTGAAGGCCCTCCAGGACCCTTTGTCATTCAGGTCTAAATCGGCGATCAAGGCACTCCTGAAGGAGGAGGCTGTGTGGCAGAACTCCCAGCAGCGCTTCTGCCAGAAGCTCATGGAGGACTACCCCCTGTTCCCCGATCTGGTCCTCCCTGTCAGGACCGGCATCCTCCAGTTGAGGCATGGCATGAGTCTGGTGGGCTCCCAGGTGGCCGCCTCTTTGACGCCTGTGCCAGGTCTGCCTAGGCTCGTGTCCTGCCTGCTGTCCTTCCCCTCCATGTCTCCAGAGCTCCCGTCCGACCTGGCTCGGGCAGAGTTTCTGTGTTCCAGGACGTGTATGGAAGTTTTGCACAGTCTAGCTAAACATATACCCCAGCAGGAGCTGGATACCGTGGTCCCCCAGTCCTCCACTCTGCTCTTGAATGCTCTGCTGTATGTACGCTGTTACAGCTTGTCCACAGGAGAGCTCAGTGTAGAGGCACGCGTTCTCTTCAGACACATCTGTCAGGTCAGAGTTTCTTCCATTTCTGTCTAGCCTCACCTCAGTCATGAACAACTAGCATATGTGCAGCTGGGATTCCTGCCGGTATGTAAAACTGCACGTTGTTTACTGTCTGACTCCTGCTCCTCAGGCTTTGGTGAATGAGTGGGACAACCAGGAGAGAAGGAAGAGGGAACAAGAGGATATGGAGGCTTCTCTGTACCGCAGTCGCCTACACGGGTCAGGCATGACGGAGGACGAGCAGGACGAGATGGATTTTAGGCGCAGATTCCCTCAGTTCAACCAGGTACAGTGCCCTCTGATGGGGAGCGTTTTATGACTTTGTTTTTCAGAGATTAGAAATTTGCAACTTTAAAGCAGGACATCTGTCATGCATTTTAAGACCAAAGGAACTCCGACCGGGTATCTGATCACACTGGTTATCATGTAGGACACTTTGAAGTAAATAGATCATCAGGCCGTATCCAACGCCCTCCAACTTCTTCTCAAACAATAAAACCAAGATAACTGTTAAGATCTATGTTAGTCTAGTTCTCCGCACTAAAAAAATCGTATTGCAGGGCAAAGAATAACGTACATTGGGCTTTAGTCTAGACTGCAAAATGAAAGTTACTACTGTAAGTACGGTTCTATGAATCCCGGATGACCGCCAGAGGCGGTGTTTCAAGCACTGAATGATCATTCTTGCGCATGCGCAGGTCGAGTACTAATGACAACAAAGTCACCTGAGACCTGCCGGGGACCCACGTGACTCTATATAGTCACATGGCACTCGGCGTTCAATCCCTCAACCTTCTCGCGAGAGCAAGGATTCCGGGATTCATAGAACCGTAGTTACAGTAGTAACTTTCGTTCTTTTTCATTCCTACTGACCGCCAGAGGCGGTGCTTCAAGCACTGGATGACCTATGTCAACAAGGTCACGAGGAATCGGCAACATCCAAGGGATAACCAGCAAATTACCCACCTTAATGTGATGTAGAGGAATGCTGCTCCAAAACTCTTTGAAGGGGATGGGTCACAGCCATATTCACCCTGTAAAACTGAGTAAAGGTACTAGGTGACTTCCAGGAGGCCGCAAGGCATATAACGTCCAACGTCAACCCGGTCATGGCAGCAAACAAGGTCGACATGCCCCTCGCAGAGTGGCACTTCACTCCTACCGGCAGTGGCCGGTCCTGCAAGGCATAAGCTTTTGAGATCAAATCCACAACCCAGTGTGCAAGTTGCTGCTTAGAAAGTGCCTGACCTTTTCTGTGAGCCAGCGTAGCAAACAAAAAGGCTATTTGTCTGTCTGAAGGATATCGAGGCATTGATATACGCCTCAAGGCCACGAACGGGGCACAGGGGTTCAGAAGACCAACCGCTGTCAAACCGGGCAAGATGGAGAGGCTGGGTACTGCCTGCCGCCGGTGACACCTTAGGAACAAACGCTACATCAGGCCATAGTGTAACACCTGAGCCATCAGGATTCCACCGGCAGCAGGGCTCGGCTATCGAGTGAGCCTGCAACTCCCCCACACTATTTGCAGAAGCCATCGCCAAAAGGAAAGCTGTCTTCATTGAGAGCCATTTGAGGTCCGCAGATGCCAAGGGCTCAAATGGGAGGGACCGAAGAGCCTCAAGCACCAGAGAAAGGTCCCAAGCCGGTGCTACAGGGCGGTTAAGTGGGTGCAAACGCCGAGCACCTCTCAGAAATAGTACAACGTCCTTGTCACGTCCCACCGAACAACCGTTCAGCCGGACATGTCAACAGGAAATGGCAGCCACATACACTTTTAAGGTAGATGGAGACCGCCCCTGATCCAGCAAAGGAAGGTCAGTAAGTCAGAGACTGAACACTGGACCGGGTCCCGCCCTTTATCACGGCACCAGGTCGCAAAGGCGGCCCATTTGCTAGCATAAATAGCCCATGTGGACGGCGCCCATGCACTTGCCATTGTATGCCCTACTGACCCAGGGGCCAAATCCAGAGCTGGAGCCGGGTCGGGGTGAAAAATCCGACCCCCCCCTATCTGGGAAAGAAGATCCTTCCTGGATGGGAGACGCATTGGCGAGACGGAGCTGAGCTCGCGCAGTAGAGGAAACTAAGTCCTCGCCGGCTAGAAGGGGGCCACCAGCAGAACCCTGTGCCCCTCCTGACGAACCCTCAGGAGAGTCTGAAAAAGTAGCCTGAATTTTGGAAAGGCATAAAGGAGGGTCCGGGGCCAGACGTGTGTCAGCACATGGTGGCCTAGAGGGCTGCTGTTCTCCAATGAGAACCAAAGCAGACAGTGAAATGCGTCCTTTGAGGCAAAGAGGGCAACATCCACCCTGCCGAAAACCTTCCAGATGGACTCCACAACTTCTTGGTGTAGCTTCCATTCCCCAGGAAATAGCATCGCCCTCATCGACAGAGTCCCTATCCTGGTCGGGAGGGAGAGCCGCGCCATCATCACCATCAGCCCGAAAGCACCGGAGGAGGGCCTTCATTTGGGCCAGCTCAGCAGAGAGGTGATCCACTTATGCCGAAAAACCCCCCGCATCGGTTCGTCTGGATTGCTTCGCTGGCACCAAAGTCGCAGCCACAGCATGCCGTTTGCACATCGCCTGTCTCGGCGGGAACGGACTAAGCTGCCCAGCGCCTTTCCAGTCGGTAGGCTGCTCCAGCGCAGCCAATCAAGCCAGCCTGACCGACCGGGGCATAACGCAACAGTTGGGACAAGTGTTATCTGACAGCGACTCCTGGAGATGTTTCACACCGAGACAGGTGGGACACAAGTCATGCCCGTCGTCGGGCTGAAGCGAAGCCAGACAGGTTGAGCAGCATAAATTATCCAGCATCCTACTGCTGAAAGGCGTAATTAGTCCGCCACCAACAAGAAGTGAACAGTCGTAGGAAAAAAAACACGCAGAGGCTTATGAACGCTACCGGCGAGTATAGATAAACAAACTGAAAACAAACAGAGCGCGAGCAGAAACGCCACCGGTGAGTCGGACAATTAACCAAAGATGAATGCAATATTTTGACTACAAATTAAAATAGCTCCAAAAGTTTTTGAAAACGGTTTAGTTTGGAACTTTGTTCAAGTTTAGTGTTACCACTGGTAACTTTATAAATTGCCACACACATATGCTTAAGCTAATTCTATAAATTCCTTCCCAAATTTCCAATATTCAAGGAATATTTAGGCTGAATCCTGAATCTTTCTCTAAGAATAACATTCGTTGGTTTGTCTGGTTTTCCTATCTAGGACTTTGCAGATATTTTGTCCCAACCCAGTTTGGAAGGCTCAGCTGAAACGGAAGCAAAATGTGAGGAAGAAGCTGAGGCCAGCTGTCTGTCTGGATCTGCCATTAACACACTAGTCCAGACGCATCAGTGTTTATGTCTGAATTACGCCCAATCACTGTGGTACCAGAGCACACCATCAACCAATCACAGTAAAGAACACATCAAAGCCCTGATCTCCTCCTATCAGATTGCATCCCCGGTAGTGTCCCACTTTTATCATCTGATTGGTTAGTAACTTTTGGCTTCTTTCAGTCAGATACGAAACGGTAAAGGTTTTTCTTTTGAAGTTAAAGTGGAGCTGTCAACTTGTGTTTCCTGCTCAGATTCAGAGCTGGATCTACAGCTGACAGGCTGCGGCCTGTTGCTTTCTGCCCTCCTTCAGAACACAGTGAAGGGCTCTGCGGGTTCTGAGCTGGCTGTGTCTTCAGAAGGACCTTATGACTTCTACAAGCAGCCTAACATGAGCGAGGCTCGCCTCTGCCTCCTTGTTCTAGAACACCTGAGTGAGGCAGTCAAGCAGAGGCTGGAGGAATGGCCCGAGCATCCTGCTCTGGTCCAGGTCAGTACTCCAGCAGACTCTAGAACAGGAGATGTTCTTTGTCTCTTTACAGACTGCAGTTACACATGGTAATTGTTTAAGCATAGTCATGTGTTAGATGGTCCAGTCAAAGTTCAGATCAAATGAACAATTCATGGAATCACTACAAAATGTTCACACATGTTGTCTATGTTATTGCACTGAGATTACGCTACCGTACAGAAAAAATGTATAATTATGTTTATGTTTTGCAGCTGACCATCATCATGGAGAGAATCCTGTCCTTCAGTTTGTCCTGCCCACTTGCTAAGTTCCTGAATGGTCTGGAAATTCTGCTTAGTAAAGCACAGGTGAGGCACGCAAGGGAGAAACAGAGCTGAACATTAATCTGTTCTAGCAAGCTTTATGAAACAGTTAGCTTGTTCCTGAAAGTCAAACTGTTCATTGTCAACTAATCAGGAGTGGGAGAATAACGCCAGCCGCTCAGTCTCTCTACGGAAGGAACTGGAACCAGTCACCCAGCTTATCATCCAGTGGCGCAAACTGGAGCTAAAGTAAGATAAGAACGGATGCAGTTCTTACTGTTCTAGTTTTATTGTTATCCTTCTTCCTGCAGTACTCCTCTCATTGGAACAATAAAATGAAAAGATAATTAAACGGCCGTTCAATAACAACTCTGACGACGGCGACTGTTTTGTTGCGTAAGAGAAAGATGAATGTAGCGATCAATGACTTTTCCACGTAGTGCTGCAGGCAGTGTTTGGAAAAAGCATTTACAAAACTTATTTGTGTATGTTAGCATTACATGACTGCAGCTTATACTCACTCGCTATCTATAGTCCCAGAATTAAGGTAACTTAACAGATGACCCCTAAGATGCAAAAACATAAAATCTTATCACGTACGTTCGTCAGTTTATAGTGCAAAAACATTAGTTCACTTGAAACAAGACAAAATCAACTTACAAGTTACTTTTCAACTAGAATTAGGAACTTTTGTTAAGCCAATAATTCTTGAATACTAAAGAATGTAGGCAGAGTTTATTTTTTATATGAGAAAACTTAAAACAAGCCTTTATGGCTTAAAGAGAAATTACTCGTAAGTAACTTTGTCTTGTTTCACGTGTGTAAAGATGTTTGCACTAGAAACTAGACAAAAATATATGGAGATTTTATGTTTTTTGTTAATCTACTTCATGGATCCTGACATTGTTGTTTTGTAGTTGCTGGTCATGTAGTCTGGACAATGCCCTGAAGCGACACACGGACAAATCTACCAAACACTGGTTCTCCATCTACCAGCTGGTGGAGCGATACCTAGAGGAACAGAGAACAGAAGCTAACACAGGTAGACCCAGATGGCTGTCTCCAAAAAAACTTTCTTACAGAGCTAACGTACAGGCAGCGTGTTTAGGATGTGTTAAGCCTGTGGTTAGCGAATATAACAAAAGGACAGGTTCAGATACTTTTCTGTGTCTTCTGTGATTGTCCCCACCAGGAGAGCGGACAGACAGCCTGTCCCTGTCCTCAGTGTCATCTACTCTTAAGGCTTTCATGGAAACCTCCACACTTGGCGAGTTCCACGCCCGTCTGAGAATGCTGCTCAGCTTCCACTGCCACCTCCTGCTGGTTCCTAACCTGCCAGGACAAGGTGGGCCACCAGCACACTGGTCCCCAACCTGTATACCGACCTGAACAAAATGTATTGTTTGCCTATGTGAAAGGATTTAGACTCATAGAAAAGGTGGAGCTGTAAACTCAATTCAGACAATATAACCATACTGCTGTCTTATTCTCAGCATTAAGATGACTGATTATCTTATGAATGAAATGAATCCTTAGAACCCAGTTTGGGGTTCCGTCTGTGATTACCTGTGTTTTGCTTTCCAGAGTCTTTGTCCAGGCTTCTGTGGAACCTTCATAAATATTACAGCCATTTCTCTGAGTTTGTCCAGGCCAAGATGGTTCAAATCAGACAACCCATTGAGAAGGAACTCAAAGTATGGATGCGTTTATTTATGGTTTTGCTTAGTAATCTTTAATTTAGTCCCTTGAACTTCAATGATGAGCCCCACATTCTTCCTCAGGACTTTGTCAAGATTTCCAAGTGGAATGATGTCAGCTACTGGTCCATTAAACAGTCAGTGGAAAAGACCCAACGGTATGTTGTTGAGGCAGAACTTTCATCAGTCTCATCGTGGCTCGTAGATTGTTAGCCAATTTGCTCATGTTCCTTTCTTTTTACTAGGACACTCTTCAAGTTTGTAAAAAAGTTTGAAGAAGCTCTGAATAGCCCAAGTCTGGCTGCGCTGGTGGAACAAGACAGCAGTAAAAGCACTGAGACTGTTGCCACTGGCTCAGGAGACAGTCCCATCCAACGGGTGCATCGGGTGCTGAAGAGCACCATGCCTGGCCATGGCAGAGAGCTGCAGGTCAGGTTCCTTCCACCAAGATAGTCTCTGACTAATCTTCAGATCTTTTAGTTTTTTTAAAACATATTTTTGTTCTCACCTTTTTAAACTCAACTGTATTTTAGGATGATGACCAAGAGGAAGGAGCTGCGTCCCCTGCTTTACAGACACGTTTGCCTCTGTTGTCCCGAAAGATGAAGAAAATGTGCATCCAGCTTGTAAAGAAAAACTCTTTACCTGAACTGGCTGAGGATCTGGACCATTTTACCAGTAAGACTCATAATTCAACACTTTAGAAGTTAGATTTGATTTTGTAGATTTACCAAATGCTTCAAAAAATAATTAAAAATATAATAAACAAGATGGATACTAACCAGTGAACTCTGTTACATTTACTTAAGTAACTGTGTTAAAAAAAAAGAATACTTTTAGGTATATTTTTACTGAACTGTACTTTTTACTTGAGTAATATTGTGAAGCATCACTACTCTTACTTTTTGTTTGTTTTTTGAGCCTTCTCTCCTATTTGGAGGTCAATTAAACATATGGTAAAACCCCTCAAAAGTCAATGAAAGTACTTTTATTGGTTAAAAAAACATACATGTAAATGATCTACTGTAAGTGCTCGTGTTATAACTTTTATAAAAACAAAATGGTAGAAAAAATATTTCTTCAGGTTAAAATTTATTTTGTGACTTATTTGTAAATATTTTCTAATTTTAGTCTTTAAAGTACCAGAATTAACCATAACGTCATATATATGTTTTAAATACCGTATTTTCTGAACTATAAGGCACACCATATAATAAGGCACATTCTACAAGACGCTGCTTGCAACTTTACTTTGCCGTGAATTTTGTGCCACCAGGTTGAGCGTGCAGTGATAGACAGTCGAGATCTCAGATCTATCTGAAGGAACAATCCTTTTAAGCGTGTTCGCACGAATATCACACATGCTCATGCAGAACTGCTTGGACACTCGCTGAACTCAAACTGCTCACTCGTTGAGCAGCTCCCCACGAGCGTTTGTAAGATTTGTGCGCCCATGCTTACATTTATTGTTCTGTTATTGTTTCTTCAGTTTGTGCTCTCAAATCACTTTACTGCACGCTATATCTCGTGACACAAAAATCACGGCAAGTGTTTACGCCAACGTCCAGTAGTTGGCCTTCTTTTGTTAATCCTCCCGTAAGGATGACAAGCTCTGAATTAATTTGCTTCACTTTGTTTTCACAGTAGTGGTAAGATGGGCGCTAATAGTGTATGTATTATGTCCCAGTGTCAGCTGGAAATGTCAGCAGGACAGTCAGTCAAACGCAGCGCTTACCAAAGCAGCAAAAAACAACAAAACAACAACATTTTTTGCAGATTTTGGATTATAGGATGCGCAGTCGATTTTTGAGAAAACTTAAGGCTCCTAGGTTATAGTCTGAAAAATACGGTAGTATGAATATGGTACTGTTAGTTCAGAATGTCATGAAGAGTTGTTTAATTGCATAATTTCATTCAAAAAGTAACAATGTCACTTTTTCTGCCTTCCACTAGAAATCATTTTAAATTGTGGCCCCTGGCTTTAAAATCTATTAGTTTACTTTTTGAATGGAATTCAACTACTTTTAATATTTACATATTTTTAAAAGAGTCTGTGCTTGAATGAACAGGCGTAAACACAGAGCTGAGAGACATATCAATTGAAAAATAAAATATTTTTATTTTCATTATTATTTTTAAGAAAAGGTAAAAAATAAATTGTATAAGATTAGTTAGCCTCAAAAAATGAGAGGTTTTATTTTCCCAGCCGTACGCATTTGTGCAAATAACCAATTTGTTCACAGCTGTCTTTTAATTCTTGATCTAATCCAGCTGAGATCATCAGCAACCTGCGAGACCTGCAGAGCCTCAGCATAGACACAGCAGCACCAAAAGAGAAGCAGAAGAAGGAAGTCAAGCACATACTTCAGCAGAAGCAGAGAGCGCTGTCTGACTTGTATAAAATGCTCTCTGAGTTAGGTTGGTTTACTTTTAACTATGTCCTCTAGCCTGTGTTTCTTATTTCTTAAGCCCCTTTTTGTTCTGGTAAGGTCTGTCGTACCGAAAAGGGCTAATGTGGAACAGAACAGCAGACCCAGAAACCACCCTCTGTATGCAGCCGCTGGAGATAACCACGGCTCTTTCTGCTGTGAAGAGCCAGGAACAGTCCGAGCGCATGTAAACTGTTTTTTTTATGTTTTTTTTTTAGAAAGATGTCTGGAGGTATTTTTGTTTTAGTTCATGTTTCTAATTTTTCCCAATACCTGATGGTGCAGTTTGTTTACGGAGTTGATGGCAGCCTGGGTAGGATGTCAAAAATACTTTTACCGTTCATGGTCCAGGAGAACAGCCCTGTTGACGGCTCTGCAGCACGCCACGAAGGTTAGAAACTCAGCAAACCTACTGTGCTCATTTAGATTCATGTTAAAGGGAGGGAATAATACAATCTTGAATGGTTGGATGAAGTATTAGTCCACCTATGGTACACTGCTGTTTCCGGCAGATTGTGTTTCATAGCAGGTTTCTTGGTGCATCTGTACATCTCTTCATTATTTCTTGTTTTTGCCAGGACCAGCGCGGTCAGGCGAACATGCAGACTGATCATGTTTTATAAATTAATAAGCACAACAAACATTTATTTGCTGTATCTTGCAGTTTTGACAGAGGCTCCTAACTTAATAACTAGTTTTAGATGGGTTGAACATGTTCCTGTTAAGTCTCTTTTTCTTTTTTTTTTAGAAAAGCTTCGATCTTACTGTTTTCCAACCGTCTCTGTGGTTTTAGGAGCTTGGTGTTGGGAATATGGAGCGCTGCAGAGGTTTCTCCTCTCACCTGTTTAAGCTGCTGCTCAGACAGAGGCAGCGGTTGGCCCAGCTGACTGAAGACTGGGTCTCCCTTAGGTGAGTCCTTTCAAACAAGGTCGTATTAATTAGAAAAATGAAGTTCACAGCACACAGGAAAATTTTTGAGGGAATTCAAAAACGCCAAACCAAGGTGAAGTAAAGCTGGAGGATGTAATGTTCCGGCTGCTTCTAACACGCATGCAAACGTTGCCATGCATCTTGGTTAAGTAACTTTTATAAGCTTTATTCATTATTGTGATTTCCTATAAAGGAACAGATTGATTCTCAGCTAAAATGAATGTAAACAAACAGACTTATACGCTGCTCTGTTAATTTCTGTCCCTTCTTGCCCAGAAAAAGTTTAAAGTCCACCTTTCTTGTGGACAGTCAACAGTCAACTCAAGTTTCAAACTGTTTTTTAATGAACTGAGTTATGCTGCAGGTCGTAAGTTTGACCTGCATTGATCTGGATTATAAAGATTAACAAAAAGACAAAAAAAACTAAGAATGTCTAAAAATCTGGTTAGGCCTCAAGAAATTATTCACAGCACTTTACTTTTTTAGCATAGTGTGTAGGCACACACAATATATCATTAGGACAACTTTACGTTTTAAAATTATTGTAAATGTATGTCAACTAGAATAACACAAATCCACATTTGCACAAGGTTTAAAAATTTTATGGCCGTATGTTTTAAACCTTTGTAATTTTCTCTACCTGTGTTATGCTACTAGCATCACATAAATCAAAAGATTAATTCAGTTGACGATACAACATGGCTTCTCCAACATTGCTTTAGGTATGTGGTCCCATTATCTTGTTTCCTCCTCATTCAGGAAGCTAACAACCAATGTCCAGGAGATTAAAGCGTACCTCCAGACTCTCAGTGAGGATAGGGAATGCAGCCTCCCCCCCCAGGACTCTCTGGAGGACTGGATTAAAAGAGGCCAGCTACTAGCAGCTCAGTCTGCCACACTTCTGCAACAGCTGTCATGGTTGCTTCAGTGCTGTCCTGAAGACCCCCAGCAAAACGAGCAGACCACCTTGATATGTCCGTCCCCCTTGGCTAGTCAGCAGCAGCCCCCCAGCTGCCTCTGGAGAAAGGGTGACCCTGCTTGGTGCCAGCTACACCAGCGAATCGTTGCGATACTGAAGGATACTCAGACTCTGAAGGAAGAGTTGCTCTCTCTCTCCCAGCAGGCCTCTCACAGAGTTCTCTGCACATGGTACCTCATCAGACAACAAGACTAAAATATTTGATTGGATTTTATGCTTTGCTTTGTAGTTTTTAGTATCAGAAATTAAGGCCAAATATTTGAATTAGATTTTTTTCTATCCACAGGAGCAGCTTTGCCACATGCTGTTCTGCCATGGAGCAGCTGGGAGGTTTGTCAGCTCAGATTTTTAACATAGAGAGATTGTTCTCCCCAGTCATCAAGGAGAGCGGAGCACACAGCCAGCCTGGCATAACGCAGAGCCTACAATACCTCAGAGGAGAGGTGGAGACGTGCATTACAGAGTTTACAACCTGGAAAACCAGGCTGCTCTCCCTGGGACAGGAGCCCACAGGTCACCAGGAACAAGATGAAAAATGGACTGAATTCACTTGTCACCTGTAGAGGCTCGTTTTGAAAACCTCTCTCCTGGTTTTGTTTACAGATCAGCAGTCTGCTTTCTGGACTGACTTCTCTGCTGACCTTGAAGCAAACATCAGTTCTGTGCTGCGTGCTGTCCAGAAAGTCGTGAAGAGACGGGAGAGAGAGGAGGAAAGAGAGAAACATGAAGATTCAAAGAAAGGTGACAATACAGTAATGCTCTTTACGTTGCTAGCGTGTTCTTTTCTGTTGACCTATAGCCTGGTTTAGTTTCTTTTTTGTTTCCATGTTTACTCTGGCTTATCTTCTAACTTATTGCTTTGCCACCAGGGGTTCAACATCTGGTCCTCAGGCTCCAAAACTTGTATAAATTCAACAAATGGAGTTTTCCAAGTCCCTTTCCCAGAAACACATCTTAAGTAAAGCAGCAGATCAGTTTGGGAAGTCTTGAATTACACAGATTTCTGAAGGAGCTTAGCACTTTTCATTGTAAATGTTGCATTGCTTTATCTTGTGTTTTATGTCTGATGAAACAGAAGAAGAAAGTTTACCATGAAAAACACATAAGCACAGAATGTTCTCTTTAGTGAATTCCCACCTGTGACACAGCGGGTAACCTTTAAGAACCTATAAATGCTGACGTCACTTGAGCCTGCGTTCCTATAGGTTCCGAAAAAATTCTGAGTGACAGAGAATCTGTAGAGGTCTAAAATCATAGAATTGTATTCACATTTTTTATTTTTAGTACTGCTTCCCCTGTTGCTTGATGATTCAGATGGTGCTGAGCAGGACAACAAGGACTTTGTGGAGGACTTGCTGAAGCCTGGTCACCTGACACAGCTCCTGGAGGCAGAGCTAGAGGCTGAGGTGGAGTCTCTATCTGTTGGCAGCGTGAACGTTGGCATGAAAACGCTGCTGAATTGTCTAAGGAGGCACCGAGACTCCTGTCAGCCACCGCAGCTTCAGGTATCCATGATAAACTCTTCAAAGGAGAGATGGTATCAAATCACTAGTAGCCTCCTTTCAAAACAACATTTTAATGTACTAGCTATAGCAACTTGTGTGAAAGGTAATCTTTTCTTGAATATTTATAAAAAGGTACTTATTTAATTGTTTACATTTTCATATATATTTTTCATAATCTTTTAAGTGAGAACAACTGTCAATGAACCTTTTATTAATCAAGTATTATTTAGTTTTACCAAGCTCCTATATTTTATTGAAAAGTTAGCTGTGAGTTTTGTTTTAAGTGAATTGAGATGGTTGCATTAGAAACTAGACAACACTTTTTGTTATATTGTTTAATTTTCTTTTTGTTTTAAATGCAGTTCTTCGTTCTGTAATACCCATCTTGTGCTTAAGTCTTAATTATGTTGCGTGTTCAGACTTTGGATTTTCTTAGGTGTCGTTTATGTTCTCCTGTCTGTGTTGGATCATCGTGCTTCCTGTTTTCCAGGAGGTGAACAGAGCCTGCAGACTGTTGGTCCGTTTGGAACCTCTGCTTGGAGTTTACTCAGACCTGGTGCGGTACTACCTGTCTGTGTCAGTCGGAGTACATAGAAGCACAGGCAAACTGCTCTCTGTCCTGTCCAGCATCTTCACCGAGCTGGCTCAGAAGGTGGGGAGACAACACAGTGATTGGTTACCATAAAAGCAGTAAAGTGTGACACTAATGGAGAAATTAACTATTGCTGGGTGTTAAGAGTGTAAAAAACAGCTTTATCTCAGCGAGAGAAGCACTTTTTGGTCAACTATGTTAAAACTCATTCCTGGCTCTGTCAGGGTTTCTGCCTGCCTCAGGAACTGATGCTTGGCGGAGACGGAGAGGGTGCCACAGAGTTTCATGACTACGAAGGTGGTGGGATTGGAGAAGGAGATGGAACCAAAGATGTCAGCGACAAAATTGAAAATGAAGATCAGGTGACTGAAAACTGACATTTGTCCTGTATTCTAGTTTCAGTGTTTCAAACTACAGATGGACACTTATAGGTTTATATTCAAAAAAAACCCTTGATTACAATAGTTCTTTAGTTTAACAGGCATTATTACCAACAATAACACAACATTACAAACTATTTTGTAAATTATTTCGTACACTCGGCCAAGGCCAAATTAAGCTCATTTTAACTCAGTTATACTTCAATATTGACAAAGTGCTACCTTCATATGCTGTTACATTTCATTATTCAGTATGTCCCAACTTGTTTTAGGTTTAAAAAAAAGTCAATGGAACAGTACATTTTTACAAAATTCAGGGAGTTTGATTTAAAACCATCTGACTGAAAAAGTTACTTTTAGTTTTGTCTTGTTTCCAGTGTGCTCAGACGTTTTTTTTACTAGAAACTAGAATAAATACTGGCAAGATTTTGTAGCTTATGAGTGAGGAAAATGTAAATGCAAAATTTCAGGTAGATGCTGAAAACATTAAAAGAAACTGATGGAAATTATTTTAGACAGGCTTATTGAGATTTTTTTGAATTTATTTATTTGAACTCTGAGCAAATCAACCAAATCTGCAGCTTGAGTGGTTTTGGTTCCTGCAGTGTATTCCAGCATGTATTGCATTCAGACCGCTAAACTGTGTTGTTTCCTCTCTCTAGGTGGAGGACACCTTCCAGGAGGGTTCAGAAAAGGAAGAGCAGCAAGATAAAGAAAACCTTAAGTCGGAAGACGATGCTATTGAAATGTCCGAAGACTTTGATGGACGAGTTCATGATGGGGACGTGAATGAAACTGGTAAGTTGAGATTGGGGACAGATGTCTCATGGTTGGGGATGGTTTGATTTCAGGAAAAGTTTTGTCTAGTTATATGTCCTCCACATTACAAATAACACCTGGATGTCTTAAGGTGAGGATGATGAATCTGACGAAGAAGATAAAGAGGAGCTTGAAAAAAAGATGGGAGATCTGGGAGATGTTCAGACAGACACGTTGGATGAGAGAATGTGGGGTGATGATGAAGATGATGAGGTGGAAGGAAGTGATAAGGAAGAAGAATCTGGACAGGGCATGGATCAGGTACACCCTTAGCTCTATTGCAGTAATAAGGTTAAGGATAAAACACATGTTCATCTATTCTTCAATGTTACAGTTAAAATATTCCGAAATATATATGAAATTAACATTAACACTAAACTAATGTTGTCCTCGGATTTGTCAGGGGGAATCAGAACTAGTTGCTAGAGAGGACAACATGGATGCAGCAGATTCCAACAAGGAGAAGAAAAGCCAGGAAAAGGACGAACAGACCTGTGAAGAAGAGACAGAAGAGATCCATGAACAAGGAGATGAGGTAACTTTAAATTACTTCAAGCTAACATCTTGAGATCAGAGCAATTAAATCAGTTGGAAAAAACATTTAATAGGAAAATAAGACCAATCTTGCAGTTTGTGCAGTTAGACTAAAAACAGTTAGACTGGAGATCTGCTTCTTTATGTTTGGCTTCTTCAAGATGAAAGAGATCATCGTATAACATGTTTATTTAGGATCAGGTTGCGGTGGCAGCCTAACCCAAAGCAGAGAGGCTTCAAATGTGGTCTGCCATAGCATTAACATTTATCTCAGTTTTATCTAAAGTGTTGAGGGCCACATAAATATGGGGTGTGCATCAGTGAAAATTTCCATTGAGGTACAAATTAAGCAGCAGATACAGCTATTCATTCATATGTTAACAGTGTGAAAATGGTTAGTTTTATCCATCTGAGCACATTCAGGATATTGATATGGACCAGAAGTTAAATGAGTATGATGTCTCTGTTCTAACCTGTTGGTGACTTTTAGAATCTGCAAATAACTTAAAAGGGTGACTTTTTCCTGGATTTGTTTTGGCCAGTTACATATGTCAACATAGGAGACATCAAAACCTAAACATTTGTTATAACTCCAGAGATTAATGTGGTCTCCCTGATTCCCAGAGAGAGTTTGATGAAAATGAGGTGGACCCGTACCACGGTCAGCAGGAGAAAAGACCAGAACCAGAGGCTATGGAGCTTCCTGAGGACCTCAACCTGGACCAGGATGAGGAGGCTGGAGAGGATAAGGAGTGTGAGGGCGATGGTAAGGAACATGAAAATTAACGTACTTTATTGAAAAGCTCAGGCAAACAGAAGCTGGAAACTTTGGTTCAGTATGTTTTGTTTGTGTTTAAGCTTTGGGTAGCTGATCGAATATCTTTTAATAATAATTGTTTTAATTTCTCTATAAAAAAAACATTGAATCACTAAATGTTTTGTTTCCAAAGTCTTATTTATTGTTATCCTTTTTAGATGAGAATCCACTAGACATTGATGACAAGGCCATGGAAGTGGAGGTAAAAGAAGAACAGAAAACTGGAGATGAAGAAGAGTCAGGAGAGACTGAGATTGAGGAGAACCAAAGAGATGATGAAAATAACCAGGGACCAAAACCTGAGGAAGAGGATGAAAAAGGACATGAGAAAGCAGAAGGGGAGGAGGAGGAGGAAGCTGATGAAGATGAAGAAAAAGAGGGAAAGGAAAACCGAGAAACACAGGAAGGAAAAGATAACATGATTCTACCGAATAACAGCGAAGATGAACCAAAGGTCGAAGTAAAAAACTAATAAGTGTTAACCGTACAATATACAAACACTTTATACTAAGGCAGAATTGTGTGTTTTTGTTTGGTCTTCCAGCAGGAGGAGGAAGCTGAGAAGGAAGATGATGAGCAGTCCAACTCTGCTGAGAGGAAGGAACACGTTGCAGACGGTCAGACGGGAGACGACAACATTCAGAGTGACACGGCTGCTGAGCTGGCAGGTGCAGCTTCAGAGAGAGATCAGGCTAAAGAGGTAACCATCATCATCATTATCCTTGAAGAAGCTTAAATTTAGGATATCAACTCTGGTAAAATGTCATTTAATCTGCATTGTTTCTTAATTTAGATTAATAAAGCAGTAAGTTGTGGCAGTTTGATAAATGTTGAGTGAATTTGAACTGCCACTAAAGCATGTCTGTTGCTTAATTTTTCTACTTCCCTGCTTTTGATCTTCATTTTTCCCCTTCTCCTAAAGGAGCATGGCAGTGGAGCAGCTGATGCCAGCCAATCAGAGGGGCACCAGTCCCAGCATACAGCCAGAATGGCCTCGCAGACAAAGGCACAGCGCAAGACTCAAGTACTACTGAAATTATCACTGTGTCCAACTTCTCTTTCATTCACCCTATTCCATTTTCCATGTAAGTATAATTTTTAAGAGTATTTTTTTAAACGGTAATTTTTTTCACTGCCTGTTTCAGAGCTTTAAGAGGAAACCTGGCCAAGCTGATAACGAGCGTTGCATGGGAGACTACAACCAGCGCATCACCAAACGTCTGCGTACGGTCAAAAGCGGCGAGGAGCAGACAAAGGACTCGCAGACGGAAGGCCAGAATGAGTCTCAACTATATGAACATATCCGACACGAGGAGACAGCCCACGACGCTCAGACGTACGGTCAGTGATGAGCCCAACACTTACATATTTGCATAACATTTATTGGATGTGGAGCTGAGGGACCATTGTGACTGTTCCTTTCAGATGTTGCTAGTTCAGAACAGCAAAAAGCAGCAGGACCTTTGAAGGATCCACAGGAGACTGAAAAGGATGATGTCGAAATGGAAACAGATGACCAGGAGGAACAGTTCCAGTGTGCTAATGTAGAAGAACTGAAGCCTGAGGATCTTGACACTTCCAGGTTCTCACAGAAAGGTGTTTGATTTCCCCCTCATGTTTTAGCTCTGAAAGCGGCTGCAAACGGCACCAATCAGAAATCAGCCTTGTGCTCCATACAAACGGCTCCAACATTCGTGTGGTTGTGTAGGTGCAGAAAGCAAAAACATTGAGGTGCAGTGGCAGGATGAGGAAGATGAGACGCTGAAGGGCCAAGAACTGTCGAAAGAGGAAGAGCGAGCTACTGGAAGCACAGAGTCTACGATTCATACAGTTCCTGCTTTGCTGCTAAACTCTGAGCAGGTACATGAGTCCTTTATCCTGCCACTATGAAGCCTCACTATTGTACCAGACTATAAGTTGACAATTTTAAATAGTGTAGAAGCAACAGATTAAGTAGAGTTATGTTTGTGTAGAAACCGGAGCGCGACCCAGAGGAGCTCAGGAAGGAGATGGAGCTCCAGCTGGAGGCCTGGCGTAGACTGTCTTCAGGCACCCATGAGGAGGTGATGCAGCTTTCATGTATTCATTGTTGAATGTTTATTCTGAGAACTTGTTATAATTATCAGGAACATGCCTGTGTGTTTGTTAAGATAGCTGGATTTCTACCTGAACTTCAATTTGTGTTGTTTTCTTTGGGCTGAGCTTAGACTCTACTTCTCTACAGTAGGATATACCACAGGGCCCAATTCTTGGAACTTTGCTTCTCTCTATAGCTGATGTTTCTTCCTTTTGCTCTTACTCTCTAAATTTGTAAACACACTAAATAATTATAAACTAAATGGACTTTCTTTAGTTTACATATTTAAGACTGGGAAGTATCCCAACCCTATTAAGTCAAGAATTTTATTAAATTATAGTAGCTATAAATTCAGGTTTGAATGACTCAGACTGTACCCAGGTGGTCCGTTTGTTTTCCAGGAAGCAGCAGCAGCTTCCATGTGGCTCCAGTACCAGGTTCTGACCTTAGCTCTCTCCCAGCAGCTGTGTGAGCAGCTTCGTCTCATCCTGGAGCCAACGCAGGCTTCTAAGCTAAAGTCAGTATATATGCCCCCTGCAATGCTAGAACCCTGAGATGGCCGTGTGTTCGTGACATATGTGTCTTTTTTTCTGGCTGCTCCGCAGAGGAGATTACCGCACTGGAAAGCGCCTGAACATGAGAAAGGTGATCCCTTACATTGCCAGTCAGTTCCGAAAAGACAAGATCTGGCTAAGAAGGACTAAGCCCAGCAAGAGAGAGTACCAGATTTGTCTGGCAGTGGATGACTCTTCCAGCATGGTGGACAACCACTCCAAACAGGTAGCACAGCTATGATGCACAGATTAATCTGCAAAGACTGGAGATAAAATCGTTCATATTTCTCAGTTGGAATACTTGGTATGGACTCGAAAGCTAATCATGGTTGGCGGTATTTATCTTGATAATGAAAGTGACAATACCGAATTATTGCTAACCTGCTTGTAGACGTTTTTAGGCAACTTTATAAGTACTATACAAATGCTCATTTATCTGGACACGATTAATGGAAATACTTATTATATTGATATTTACTGAATGTAACAAAAACTGGAGAGAAGTAATTTCAATAAGAATTGCAACAACAATTTATAAATTAATCTGTTTTTTGTACATAAAATGCCTACCTCTACTGCTGAGAGCTGTTTGCGGCTGGTTTAAAACTATGTTTGATATTCTTTAAAACAAGGAGACATTTATTTCTGAGTTATCCAAAACTCTACTTGGTGCCCCTAAAAGTCTGAGCATGAAACACCCATCTGCATAATGTAAGTACTTGTATGTACATATTATAGCGTGTGGTTCTCCCTTGTATTCCAGCTGGCCTTTGAGTCGCTGTCAGTGATTGTCAACGCTCTCACTCTGCTGGAGGTTGGACAGGTGGCTGTGTGCAGGTGACACCACTGTTTTGTTTTTTTGTTTGTTTGTTTTTGCTCCAACATAAAATAAAGTTATATCAGGGCAGATATTATTTCTAAAAGAACAACAAGCAAATGTTTTGGTTAGTTGTAAAACTGAGGTCGGCGATAAACCTCACAATCTTCTCTTCCTGTGTCTAGTTTTGGGGAGCAGATGCAACTCCTGCATCCTTTTCAGCAGCAGTTTAATGACGAGTCAGGAGCTCGGATACTTCGTCTCTGTCAGTTCCAGCAAAAGAAAACCAGGATTGCTCAGGTGGGAATTTCCCAACAGAACATTCCAAACAATAGGGCTCAGAAGTAACAGCAGTTCTGTCTTTTACTGCTATGATCGTTAGTGTTTTGAGTGTCGCATGGCATGTGAAATTTGGTACTGTACATTATGGAATAGCAGATAAAACTTAGTCTGACGGTCTTTCTGTTCTCTTCTATAGTTTTTGGAGAAGTCTACTAAAATGTTTCTCTCAGCCCAGCAGCAAATTCCAGGATCTAATAACTCAGGTAACTTCTTTGCATCATGACCTTTTCATTCTCTTGTGTTGCTTACTGAACCACAATTGTTGATTAATTCTAAAATATAGAATAATGCTGCAGAGCAGGTTCTGCCAGAAGTACACTGGTGTTCCATAGGACAATTATTAGTATAAATTTTTCTAAAACATTTTGCAGAGATTTGAGAGCAAATTGTAGCCCAAAACCCACTTATGATCAACTTTATCATGGAGGTGAAGCATGCTGGCTAGCACCTGGAGCCTGAAGGGGAAGCGTGTAATCAGCCTAAGCCTCTCTGCTTATGGGACTGGTGGATGAATGAGACAATACTGTTTGCCATAAAACCAAATGTTATATTTCGATGCACTTTTGATAAAAAAATCTCCACTGCACTTAGGTCAGAAATGTGTGGTAAGACGAGTGGGGGTTTGCACACTAGCTTGCTTTATCTGCCTTTGTGGTGTACATTGTGAGTGACTTATAATGCTCCCACTCAGAAACGGCCCAACTGCTCCTCATCGTGTCTGACGGCAGGGGACTGTTCCTGGAGGGCAAGGAACGTGTGGTGGCTGCGGTGCAGGCAGCTCGCACTGCAAACATCTTTGTGATTTTTGTGGTGCTGGACAACCCCAACACCCGGGTAAGACAAGAACTGCACTTAGCTCAGTGCTGCATTCGACACGGTGGATCATAACATTCTTCTTACCCGCCTTAAACATTGGGTGGGAATTAAGGGGACAGCCCTGAACTGGTTTAACTCCTATCTTAATATTAAGACATTTTCTGTGTCCATTGATCACTTCTCCTCATCCAATGCCTCGGGGTCCAGTGGGGTCCCTCAGGGGTCCATGCTAGGCCCTTTGCTCTTCTGACTGTACATGCTCCCCCTTGGCAACTTAATTCAGAAATATATCTCTTTGCACTTATATGCAGTTGACTCACAATTGTTTCTCCCACTAAAATCCACTAAATCTGTACAGTTTCTCTTGGACTGTCTTGCAGATATTAAGGTATAGATGTCAAATATCTATCTCCAGTTAAACGGTGACAAACCGAAGTCATCCTCTTTGGTCCTCCTAAATGTTTAAGCACCGTTGCAAGCAAACTAGCTCACCTCACCCTGTTTGTCAAATCCCATGCCAGAAACTTGGGGTGTCATACTTGACTCAGGGCTCTGCCTTGACAGACAGATAAGCTCGGTTGTTAAGAACAGTTTTTACCAGTTACAAATCATATTCCACCTTAAATTATTCTTATCATATAATGGTAAAGGACTATTAAATGTGCCTCGATCTCGCCTAAAACAGAAAGGTGACAGAGCCTTTGCTGTGGCTGCCCCCCGTCTCTGGAACGAGTTACCCTCAGACATCAGATATGCCCCCACTGTCTCCACCTTTAAATCCAGATTAAAAACTCACCTATATTCATTAGCTTTCCCAGTCATTTAGTCCTCTCATTTTGGGTGTTTCTGTGTTTTAAGTCAATGTTTGTGTTTTGTTGCTTGCCAATGTATGCTCTTATTTGTTGTTTTTTATTCTTCTGTACAGCACTTTGGTCAGCAATTTAGCTGTTTTAAACGTGCTTTATAAATAAATGTTACTACTTTTACTTTACTTTTTACCTTTTATTTTAACCATCTCTAATGTAGAGAATAACATACACTCTGCTGTAATACAGGATTCTATCCTGGACATCAAGATTCCCATTTTCAAAGGACCTGGAGAGTTACCAGAGATCCGCTCATACATGGAGGAGTTCCCCTTCCCTTTCTACGTCATCCTGAGAGACGTCAACGCCTTGCCAGAGACCCTGAGTGATGCCCTAAGGCAGTGGTTTGAGCTCATTACAGCTGCTGACCCGTAGGCAGGCAAGAATTGCTGCCACCCAGAGAGGAAGAAACAGGCAGTCACCAACTGCTGAGACCTGCTGCTGCAACAGGAAACACTTAATAACCTCTCTACATGTGCCTTCTAATGTCATTTCTTGTCTGGTAGCAGGAGTCCAGCATCTAGCATAAACTGTTTTGAGCAAATATTAAATTCTGAAGGCAACATGAATGGCCAGAGTTGCTGTGTAAATAAATCCTTTCTAGTCTTCTCTGGCTCGCAATAAGTTGGGATAGATGTCAGGAGGACCTATCGAGGTGCTTTGGAGAACACTGTGGCTTGTGCTTATTGTCAGGATTCTCAACCTTTCCGTTAAAGACTGTTGCTTTTTTTTTTTTGCCGTTATCTAAAAGGAAGTTCTTGTTATGACAAACAACAAATGTAAGGGATTGTTTAAATGCATACATGAGCAGAAATATTTAAGGCTATTATTGTATTTACCTGCTAATGTGATTTATGAAAAAATAATTAAGATTACAAAGTTGTTCCTTATCACTTTGACAGGAAAAAAAAATAATTTTTCTCCATGTTCATGTGTTCTTATTTTACAAACATTTTTAATCAACGATAATAAAGTTTAATGGGTAAAACCTTAAAAGCAGTTCAATACAAAACTAAAGCTGACTTAACTTCCTACCTGCATTTCTGATCAATTATATTTGGTTTTAATTCCCTACTTTTCATATCATTGTACTTTTTAGGACTATAGAACAACTTCAATTGCCTGAAAGCTTTTATATAATGTAATTCTACATGGCCAATCAAATGATTGATATAAATATTGATAGGAGTAGTAGAGCAAAAAAATACAGGTCTAGCAGTCATTACAGGCACATGTGACCTGTGGAATTTAGTCTTACGTTCTAGTAGTGTTGTTCAGGAGCAGAGATTTGTTTAAATGATATAAATATATACCGATGGATTTCCTATCCGTGAAATTACTTCAGGTTACATTGATCAATGTAAATTGAAGGTTTTCTGGAGCTTTCTTATGGTTTGGTATTCATAAGGTTTCGTTCAGTGCCTATTAAAAGAATTTACCCATGTTAATGTTGTACTCCTTTATTTCATACAAATCTGCCTTTTTTAAAGACAAAACTGATTTTATCAAAATGACAAATGTATGTTTGAACCGAGGACCTTCTGGCCGCAAGACAAATGCATAACTGTGTAACCTATTCATTTTACATTCTGCTACAAATTTAATTTAAGCTAAAATAAGTGCTTAGACATGAAATAAACTTCCAAACTGAAGCCAGGAATGAGTTTTGATATAGTTGTCTAAATAGTGCTTCTCTCGCTGAGACAAAGCTGTTTTTTCAATTTTACAGCAAAGTTGTTAAAACTCAAAATTTACAACGAAAATCATAATGAACAAGTAATTTAAGCTAAAATAAGTAAATATAAATAAAATCAACTTCAAAACTGAAGCCAGGAATGAGTTTTAACATAGTTGACCAAAAAGTAGTTCTCTCGCTGAGATAAAGTTGTTTTTTCACTCTTAACAGCAAAGTTGTTAAAACTCAAAATTTACATTGAAAACCATAATGAACAACTAAAATAAAAAAAATAAGTGCTTAGAAATAAAAGTTGGTTTTCAATGTAAATTTTGAGTTTAACCAACTTTTTGGTCAACTATGTTAATACTACTGGCTTCAGTTTTGAAGTTGATTTTGTTTCTAGGAACTTATTTTAGCTCAAGTTAGTTGTTCATTATGGTTTTCTATGTAAATTTTCATTTTAACCAACTTTGGTGTTAAGAGTGAAAAAACAGCCTTATCTCAGCGAGAAGAGCACTTTTTGGTCAACTATGTTAAAACTCATTCCTGGCTTCAGTTTTGAAGTTGATTTTGTTTCTTGTATCTAATTTTAGCTCAAATTACTTGTTCATTATGGTTTTCTATGTAAATTTTGAGTTTTAACAACTTTGGTGTTAAGTGGGAAAAAACAGCTTTATCTCAGCGAGAGAAGCACTTTTTGGTCAACTATGTTAAAAGTCAATCTTGAATTCAGTTTTGAAGTTGATTTTGTTTCTAGGAACTTATTTTAGCTCAAATTAGTTGTTCATTATGGTTTTCTATGTGAATTTTGAGTTTGACCAATTTTGGTGTTAAGTGGGAAAAAACAGCTTTATCTCAGTGAAAGAAGCACTTTTTGGTCAACTATGTTAAAACTCATTCCTGGCTTCAGTTTTGAAGTTTATTTTATTTTTAGGAATGTATTTTGGCTCAAATTAGTTGTTCATTATGGTTTTCTATATAAATCTTCAGTTTAACCAACTTTAGTACTAAGTGGGAAAAAACAGCTTTATCTCAGCGAGAGAAGCACTTTTTGGTCAACTTTATTAAAACTCATTCCTGGCTTCAGTTTTGAAGTTGATTTTGTTTCTAGGAACTTATTTTAGCTCAAATTACTTGTTCATTATGGTTTTCTATGTAAATTTTCAGTTTAACCAACTTTAGTGTTAAGTGGGAAAAAACAGCTTTATCTCAGCGAGAGAAGCACTTTTTGGTCAACTATGTTAGAACTCATTCCTGGCTCCAGTTTTTAAGTTGATTTTGTTTCGAAGCATTTACTTTAGCTCAAATTACTTATTCATTATGGTTTTCAATTTAAATTTACAGTTTTAACAACTTTGGTATTAATTGGGAAAAAACAGCTTTATCTCAGTGAGAGAAGCACTTTTTGGTCGACTATGTTAAAACTCATTCCTGGCTTCAGTTTTGAAGTTTATTTTATTTTTAGGAATGTATTTTGGCTCAAATTAGTTGTTCATTATGGTTTTCAATATAAATTTTCAGTTTAACCAACTTTAGTGTTAAGTGGGAAAAACAGCTTTATCTCAGTGTGAGAAGCACTTTTTGGTCAACTATTTTAAAACTCATTCCTGGCTTCAGTTTTGAAGTTGATTTTGTTTCTAGTATCTAATTTTAGCTCAAATTAGTTGTTCATTATGGTTTTCTATGTGAATTTTGAGGTTAACCAACTTTGGTGTTAAGTGGGAAAAAACAGCTTTATCTCAGCCAGAGAAGCACTTTTTGGTCGACTATGTTAAAACTCATTCCTGGCTTCAGTTTTGAAATTGATTTTGTTTCTCGTATCTAATTTTAGCTCAAATTACTTGTTCATTATGGTTTTCAATGTAAATTCTAAGTTTAACCAACTTTGGTGTTAAGTGGGAAAAAACAGCTTTATCTCAGCGAGAGAAGCACTTTTTGGTCAACTATGTTAAAACTCATTCCTGAATTCAGTTTTGAAGTTTATTTTGTTTCTAGGAACTTATTTTAGCTCAAATTAGTTGTTCATTATGGTTTTCTATGTGAATTTTGAGTTTAACCAACTTTGGTGTTAAGAGTGAAGAAACAGC
>JAVLVB010000299.1:1160817-1172202 GCA_032876305.1 Orestias chungarensis
TTTCAGTTTTAACAACTCTGGTATTAAGTAGGAAAAAACAGCTTTATCTCAGCGAGAGAAGCACTTTTTGGTCGACTATGTTAAAAATCATTCCTGGCTTCAGTTTTTAAGTTGATTTTATTTCTAGGAATGTATTTTAGCTCAAATTAGTTGTTCATTATGGGTTTCAATAAACATTTTCAGTTTAACCAACTTTGGTTTTAAGTTGGAAAAAACAGCTTTATCTCAGTGAAAGAAGCACTTTTTGGTCAACTTTATTAAAACTCATTCCTGGCTTCAGTTTTTAAGTTGATTTTGTTTCTAAGCACTTATTTTAGCTCAAATTACTTATTCATTAAGGTTTTCTATGTAAATTTTGAGTTTTAACAACTTTGTTAAGAGTGAAAAAACAGCTTTATCTCAGCCAGAGAAGCACTTTTTGGTCAACTATGTTAAAACTAACTCCTGGCTTCAGTTTTGAAGTTAATTTTATTTCTAGGAATGTATTTTAGCTCAAATTAGTTTTTATTATGGGTTTTAATATACATTTTCAGTTTAACCAATTTTGGTATTAAGTTGGAAAAAACAGCTTTATGTCAGTGAAAGAAGCACTTTTTGGTCAACTATGTTAAAACTCATTCCTGAATTCATTTTTGAAGTTTATTTTGTTTCTACGAACTTTTTTTAGCTCAAAATACTTGTTAATTATGGTTTTCTATGTGAATTTTCAGTTTAACCAACTTTGGTGTTAAGTGGGAAAAAACAGCTTTATCTCAGCAAGAGAAGCACTTTTTGGTCAACTATGTTAAAACTCATTCCTGGCTTCAGTTTTGAAGTAGATTTTGTTTCTAAGCACTTATTTTAGCTCAAATTACTCTTTCATTATGGTTTTCAATGTAAATTTTGAGTTTTAACAACTTTGTTAAGAGTGAAAAAACATCTTTATCTCAGCGAGATTAGCACTTTTTGGTCAACTATGTTAAAACTAACTCCTGGCTTCAGTTTTGAAGTTGATTATGTTTGTAGGAACTTATTTTACCTCAAATTACTTATTCAGTATGGTTTCCAACGTAAATTTTCAGTTTTTAGACCCTTCGTGTTAAGTGGGAAAAAACAGCTTTATCTCAGCCAGAGAAGCACTTTTTGGTCAACTATGTTAAAAGTCATTCCTGGCTTCAGTTTTGAAGTTGATTATGTTTCTAGGAACTTATTTTACCTCAAATTACTTGTCCGTTATGGTTTTTTAAATTACAATTTTGAGTTTAACCAACTTTGGTGTTAAGAGTGTAAAAAACAGCTTTATCTCAGCGAGAGAAGCACTTTTTGGTCAACTATGTTAAAACTCATTCCTGGCTTTGTCAGGGTTTCTGCCTGCCTCAGGAACTGATGCTTGGCGGAGACGTAGAGGGTGCCACAGAGTTTCATGACTACGAAGGTGGTGGGATTGGAGAGGGAGATGGAAACAAAGATGTCAGCGACAAAATTTGACAATGAAGATCAGGTGACTGAAAACTGACATTTGTCCTGTATTCTAGTTTCAGCGTTTCAAACTACAGATGGACACTTATAGGTTTATATTTAACACAAACCCTTGATTACAATAGTTCTTTAGTTTAACAGGCATGATTACCAACAATAACACAACATTACAAACTATTTTGTAAATTATTTAGTACACTTGGCCAAGGCCAAATTAAGCTCATTTTAACTCAGTTATACTTGACAAAGTGCTACCTTCATATGCTGTTACATTTCATTATTCAGTATGTCCCAACTTGTTTTAAGTTTTAAAAAAAGTCAATGGAACAGTACATTTTTACAAATTTCAGGGAGTTTGATTTAAAACCATCTGACTGAAAAAGTTACTTTTAGTTTTGTCTTGTTTCCAGTGTGCTCAGAAGTTTTTTACTAATAACTAGACTAAATACTGGCATGATTTTGTAGCTTATGAGTGAGGAAAATCTAAATGCAAAATTTCAGGTAGATGCTGAAAACATTAAAAGAAACTGATGGAAATTATGTTAGAAAGGCTTACTGAGATTTTTTTGAATTTATTTATTTGAACTCTGAGCAAATCAACCAAATCTGCAGCTTGAGTGGTTTTGGTTCCTGCAGTGTATTCCAGCATGTATTGCATTCAGACTGCTAAACTGTGTTGTTTCCTCTCTCTAGGTGGAGAACACCTTCCAGGAGGGTTCAGAAAAGGAAGAGCAGCAAGATAAAGAAAACCTTAAGTCGGAAGACAATGCTATTGAAATGTCTGAAGACTTTGATGGACGAGTTCATGATGGGGACGTGAATGAAACTGGTAAGTTGAGATTGGGGACAGATGTCTCATGGTTGGGGATGGTTTGATTTCAGGAAAAGGTTTGTCTAGTTACATGTCCTCCACATTACAAATAACACCTGGATGTCTTAAGGTGAGGATGATGAATCTGACGAAGAAGATAAAGAGGAGCTTGAAAAAAAGATGGGAGATCTGGGAGATGGTCAGACAGACACGTTGGATGAGAGAATGTGGGGTGATGATGAAGATGATGAGGTGGAAGGAAGTGATAAGGAAGAAGAATCTGGACAGGGCATGGATCAGGTACCCCCTTAGCTCTATTGCAGTAATAAGGTTAAGGATAAAACACATGTTCATCTATTCTTCAATGTTACAGTTAAAATATTCTGAAATATATATGAAATTAACATTAACACTAAACTAATGTTGTCCTCGGATTTGTCAGGGGGAATCAGAACTAGTTGCTAAAGAGGACAACATGGATGCAGCAGATTCCAACAAGGAGAAGAAAAGCCAGGAAAAGGACGAACAGACTTGTGAAGAAGAGACAGAAGAGATCCATGAACAAGGAGATGAGGTAACTTTAAATTACTTCAAGCTAACATCTTGAGATCAGAGAAATTAAATCAGTTGGAAAAAACATTTAATAGGAAAATAAGATTAATCTTGCATTTTGTGCAGTTAGACTAAAAACAGTTAGACTGGAGATCTGCTTCTTTATGTTTGGCTTCTTCAAGCTGAAAGAGAACATCGTATAACATGTTTATTTAGGATCAGGTTGCGGTGGCAGCCTAACCCAAAGCAGAGAGGCTTCAAATCTGGTCTGCCATAGCATTAACTTTTATCTCAGTTTTATCTAAAGTGTTGAGGGCCACATAAATATGGGGTGTGCATCAGTGAAAATTTCCATTGAGGTACAAATTAAAAGCAGATAGAGCTATTCATTCATATGTTAACAGTGTGAAAATGGTTAGTTTTATCCATCTGAGCACATTCAGGATATTGATATGGACCAGAAGTTAAATGAGTATGATGTCTCTGTTCTAACCTGTTGGTGACTTTTAGAATCTGCAAATAACTTAAAAGGGTGACCTTTTCCTGGATTTGTTTTGGCCGGTTACATACGTCAACATAGGAGACATCAAAACCTAAACATTTGTTATAACTCCAGAGATTAATGTGGTCTCCCTGATTCCCAGAGAGAGTTTGATGAAAATGAGGTGGACCCGTACCACGGTCAGCAGGAGAAAAGATCAGAACCAGAGGCTATGGAGCTTCCTGAGGACTTCAACCCTGGACCAGGATGAGGAGGCTGGAGAAGATAAGGAGTGTGAGGGCGATGGTAAGGAACATGAAAATTAACGTACTTTATTGAAAAGCTCAGGCAAACAGAAGCTGGAAACTTTGGTTCAGTATGTTTTGTTTGTGTTTAAGCTTTGGGTTGCTGATCGAATATCTATTAATATTAATTGTTTTAATTTCTCTATAAAAAAAACATTGAATCACTAAATGTTTTGTTTCCAAAGTCTTATTTACTGTTATGCTTTTTAGATGAGAATCCACTAGACATTGATGACAAGGCCATGGAAGTGGAGGTAAAAGAAGAACAGAAAACTGGAGATGAAGAAGAGTCAGGAGAGACTGAGATGGACGAGAACCAAAGAGATGATGAAAATAACCAGGGACCAAAACCTGAGGAAGAGGATGAAAAAGGACATGAGAAAGCAGAAGGGGAGGAGGAGGGGGAAGCTGATGAAGATGAAGAAAAAGAGGGAAAGGAAAACCGAGAAACACAGGAAGGAAAAGATAACATGATTCTACCGAATAACAACGAAGATGAACCAAAGGTCGAAGTAAAAAACTAACTAAGTGTTAACCGTACAATATACAAACACTTTATACTAAGGCAGAATTGTGTGTTTTTGTTTGGTCTTCCAGCAGGAGGAGGAAGCTGAGAAGGAAGATGATGAGCAGTCCAACTCTGCTGAGAGGAAGGAACACGTTGCAGACGGTCAGACGGGAGACGACAACATTCAGAGTGACACGGCTGCTGAGCTGGCAGGTGCAGCTTCAGAGAGAGATCAGGCTAAAGAGGTAACCATCATCATCATTATCCTTGAAGAAGCTTAAACTTAGGATATCAACTCTAGTAAAAGGTCATTCAATCTGCATTGTTTCTTGATTTAGATTAATAAAGCAGTAAGTTGTGGCAGTTTGATAAATGTTGAGTGAATTTGAACTGCCACTAAAGCATGTCTGTTGCATTGCTTTTCTACTTCCCTGCTTTTGATCTTCATTTTTCCCCTTCTCCTAAAGGAGCATGGCAGTGGAGCAGCTGATGCCAGCCAATCAGAGGGGCACCAGTCCCAGCATACAGCCAGAATTGCCTCGCAGACAAAGGCACAGCGCAAGACTCAAGTACTACTGAAATTATCACTGTGTCAAACTTCTCTTTCATTCACCCTATTCCATTTTCCATGTAAGTATAATTTTTAAGAGTATTTTTTTAAACGGTAATTTTTTTCACTGCCTGTTTCAGAGCTTTAAGAGGAAACCTGGCCAAGCTGATAACGAGCGTTGCATGGGAGACTACAACCAGCGCAACACCAAGCGTCTGCGTACGGTCAAAAGCGGCGAGGAGCAGACAAAGGACTCGCAGACGGAAGGCCAGAATGAGTCTCAACTATATGAACATATCCAACACGAGGAGACAGCCCACGACGCTCAGACGTACGGTCGGTGATGAGCCCAACACTTACATATTTGCATAACATTTATTGGATGTGGAGCTGAGGGACAATTGTGACTGTTCCTTTCAGATGTTGCTAGTTCAGAACAGCAAAAAGCAGCAGGACCTTTGAAGGATCCACAGGAGACTGAAAAGGATGATGTCGAAATGGAAACGGATGACCAGGAGGAACAGTTCCAGTGTGCTAATGTAGAAGAACTGAAGCCTGAGGATCTTGACACTTCCAGGTTCTCACAGAAAGGTGTTTGATTTCCCCCTCATGTCTTAGCTCTGAAAGCGGCTGCAAACGGCACCAATCAGAAATCAGCCTTGTGCTCCATACAACCGGCTCCAACATTCGTGTGGTTGTGTAGGTGGAGAAAGCAAAAACATTGAGGTGCAGTGGCAGGATGAGGAAGATGAGAGGCTGAAGGGCCAAGAACTGTCGAAAGAGGAAGAGCGAGCTACTAGAAGCACAGAGTCTACGATTCATACAGTTCCTGCTTTGCTGCTAAACTCTGAGCAGGTACATGAGTCCTTTATCCTGCCACTATGAAGCATCACTATTGTACCAGACTATAAGTTGACAATTTTAAATAGTGTAGAAGCAACAGATTAAGTAGAGTTATGTTTGTGTAGAAACCGGAGCGCGACCCAGAGGAGCTTAGGAAGGAGATGGAGCTCCAGCTGGAGGCCTGGCGTAGACTGTCTTCAGGCACCCATGAGGAGGTGATGCAGCTTTCATGTATTCATTGTTGAATGTTTATTCTGAGAAATTGTTATAATTATCAGGAATGTGCCTGTGTGTGTGTTAAGATAGCTGGATTTCAACCTGAACTTCAATTTGTGTTGGTTTCTTTGGGCTGAGCTTAGACTCTACTTCTCTTCAGTAGGAAATACCGCAGGGCCCCATTCTTGGAACTTTGCTTCTCTCTATAGCTGATGTTTCTTCCTTTTGCTCTTACTCTCTAAATTTGTAAACACACTAAATAATTATAAACTAAATGGACTTTCTTTAGTTTACATATTTAAGACTGGGAAGTATCCCAACCCTATTAGGTCAAGAATTTTATTAAATTATAGTAGCTATCAATTCAGGTTTGAATGACTCAGACTGTACCCAGGTGGTCCGTTTGTTTTCCAGGAAGCAGCAGCAGCTTCCATGTGGCTCCAGTACCAGGCTCTGACCTTAGCTCTCTCCCAGCAGCTATGTGAGCAGCTTCATCTCATCCTGGAGCCAATGCAGGCTTCTAAGCTAAAGTCAGTATATATGCCCCCTGCAATGCTGGAACCCTGAGATGGCCGTGTGTTCGTGACATATGTGTGTTTTTTTCTGACTGCTCCGCAGAGGAGATTACCGCACTGGAAAGCGCCTGAACATGAGAAAGGTGATCCCTTACATTGCCAGTCAGTTCCGAAAAGACAAAATCTGGCTAAGAAGGACTAAGCCCAGCAAGAGAGAGTACCAGATTTGTCTGGCAGTGGATGACTCTTCCAGCATGGTGGACAACCACTCCAAACAGGTAGCACAGCTATGATGCACAGTTTAATATGCAAAGACTGGAGATATGGACTCGAAAGCTAATCATGGTTGGTGGTATTTTTCTTGATAATGAAAGTGACAATACCGAATTATTGCTAACCTGCTTGTAGACGTTTTTAGGCAACTTTATAAGTACTATACAAATGCTCATTTATCTGGACACGATTAATGGAAATACTTATTATATTGATATTTACTGAATGTAACAAAAACTGGAGAGAAGTAATTTAAATAAGAATTGCCACAACAATTTAATAATTAATCTGTTTTTTGTACATAAAATGCCTACCTCAACTACTGAGAGCTGTTTGCGGCTGGTTTAAAACTATGTTTGATATTCTTTAAAACAAGGAGACATTTATTTCTGAGTTATCCAAAACTCTACTTGGTGCCCCAAAAAGTCTGAGCATGAAATACCCATCTGCATAATGTAAGTACTTGTATGTACATATTATAGCGTGTGGTTCTCCCTTGTATTCCAGCTGGCCTTTGAGTCGCTGTCAGTGATTGTCAACGCTCTCACTCTGCTGGAGGTTGGACAGGTGGCTGTGTGCAGGTGACACCACAGTTTTGTTTTTTTGTTTATAAATAAAGTTATATCAGGGCAGATATTATTTCTAAAAGAACAACAAGTTGTAAAACTGAGGTCGGCGATAAACCTCACCAGTCTTCTCTTCCTGTGTCTAGTTTTGGGGGGCAGATGCCACTCCTGCATCCTTTTCAGCAGCAGTTTAATGACGAGTCAGGGGCTCGGATACTTCGTCTCTGTCAGTTCCAGCAAAAGAAAACCAGGATTGCTCAGGTGGGAATTTCCCAACAGAACATCCCAAACAATAGGGCTCAGAAGTAACAGCAGATCTGTCTTTTACTGCTATGATCGTTAGTGTTTTGAGTGTCCCGCATGGCATGTGAAATCTGGTACTGTACATTATGGAATAGCAGATAAAACTTAGTCTGATGGTCTTTCTGTTCTCTTCTATAGTTTTTGGAGAAGTCTACTAAAATGTGTCTCTCAGCCCAGCAGCAAATTCCATGATCTAATAACTCAGATAACTTCTTTGCATCATGACCTTTTCATTCTCTTGTGTTGCTTACTGAACCACAATTGTTGATTAATTCTAAAATATAGAATAATGCTGCAGAGCAGGTTCTGCCAGAAGTACACTGGTGTTCCATAGGACAATGATTAGTATAAACATTTTGCAGAGATTTGAGAGCAAATTGTAGCCCAAAACCCACTTATGATCAACTTTATCATGGAGGTGAAGCATGCTGGCTAGCACCTGGAGCCTGAAGGGGAAGCGTGTAATCAGGCTAAGCCTCTCTGCTTATGGGACTGGTGGATGAATGAGACAATACTGTTTGCCATAAAACCAAATGTAATTTTTCGATGCACTTTTGATAAAAAAATCTCCACTGCACTTAGGTCAGAAATGTGTGGTTAGAAGAGTGGGGGTTTGCACACTAGCTTGCTTTATCTGCCTTTGTGGTGTACATTGTGAGTGACTTATAATGCTCCCACTCAGAAACGGCCCAACTGCTCCTCATCGTGTCTGACGGCAGGGGACTGTTCCTGGAGGGCAAGGAACCTGTGGTGGCTGCGGTGCAGGCAGCTCGCACTGCAAACATCTTTGTGATTTTTGTGGTGCTGGACAACCCCAACACCCGGGTAAGACAAGAACTGCACTTAGCTCAGTGCTGCATTCGACACGGTGGATCATAACATTCTTCTTACCCGCCTTAAACATTGGGTGGGAATTAAGGGGACAGCCCTGAACTGGTTTAACTCCTATCTTAATATTAAGACATTTTCTGTGTCCATTGATCACTTCTCCTCATCCAATGCCTCGGTGTCCAGTGGGGTCCCTCAGGGGTCCATCCTAGGCCCTTTGCTCTTCTGACTGTACATGCTCCCCCTTGGCAACTTAATTCAGAAATATAATATCTCTTTTCACTTATATGCAGTTGACTCACAATTGTTTCTCCCACTAAAATCAACTAAATCTATACAGTTTCTCTTGGACTGTCTTGCGGATATTAAGGTATAGATGTCAAATAACTATCCCCAGTTAAACGGTGACAAAACCGAACTCATCCTCTTTGGTCCTCCCAAATGTTTAAGCACCCAGTCATTTAGTCCTCTCATTTTGGGTGTTTCTGTGTTTTAAGTCAATGTTTGTGTTTTGTTGCTTGCCAATGTATGCTTTTATTTGTTGTTTTTTATTCTTCTGTACAGCACTTTGGTCAGCAATTTAGCTGTTTTAGACGTGCTTTATAAATAAATGTTACTACTTTTACTTTACTTTTTACCTTTTATTTTAACCATCTCTAATGTAGAGAATAACATACACTCTGCTGTAATACAGGATTCTATCCTGGACATCAAGATTCCCATTTTCAAAGGACCTGGAGAGTTACCAGAGATCCGCTCATACATGGAGGAGTTCCCCTTCCCTTTCTACGTCATCCTGCGAGACGTCAACGCCTTGCCGGAGACCCTGAGTGATGCCCTAAGGCAGTGGTTTGAGCTCATTACAGCTGCTGACCCGTAGGCAGGAAAGAAGTGCTGCCACCCAGAGAGGAAGAAACAGGCAGTGACCAACTGCTGAGACCTGCTGCTGCAACAGGAAACACTTAATAACCTCTCTACATGTGCCTTCTAATGTAATTTCTTGTCTGGTAGCAGGAGTCCAGCATCTAGCATAAACTGTTTTGAGCAAATATTAAATTCTGAAGGCAACATGAATGGCCAGAGTTGCTGTGTAAATAAATCCTTTCTAGTCTTCTCTGGCTCGCAATAAGTTGGGATAGATGTCAGGATGACCTATCGAGGTGCTTTGGAGAACACTGCGGCTTGTGCTTATTGTCAGGATCCTCAACCTTTCCGTTAAAGACTGTTGCTTTTTTTTTTTGCCGTTATCTAAAAGGAAGGCCTTGTTATTACAAACAACAAATGTAAGGGATTTTTTTAATGCATACATGAGCAGAAATATTTAAGGCTATTATTGTATGTACCTGCTAATGTGATTTATGAAAAAATAATTAAGATTACAAAGTTGTTCCTTATCACTTTGACAGGAAAAAATAAAATTTTTCTCCATGTTCATGTGTTCTTATTTTACAAACATTTTTAATCAACGATAATAAAGTTCAATGGGTAAAACCTTAAAAGCAGTTCAATACAAAACTAAAGCTGACTTAACTTCCTACCTGCATTTCTGATCAATTATATTTGTTTTTAATTCCCTACTTTTCATATCATTGTACTTTTTAGGACTATACAACAACTTTAATTGCCTGAAAGCTTTTATATAATTTAATTCTACATGGCCAATCAAATGATTGATATAAATATTGATAGGAGTAGTAGAGCAAAAAAATACAGGTCTAGCAGTCATTACAGGCACATGTGACCTGTGGAATTTAGTCTTACGTTCTAGTAGTGTTGTTCAGGAGCAGAGATTTGTTTAAATGATATAAATATATACCGATGGATTTCCTATCCGTGAAATTACTTCAGGTTACATTGATCAATGTAAATTGAAGGTTTTCTGGAGCTTTCTTATGGTTTGGTATTCATGAGGTTTCGTTCAGTGCCTATTAAAAGAATTTACCCATGTTAATGTTGTACTCCTTTATTTCATGCATATCTGCCTTTTTTAAAGACAAAACTGATTTTATCAAAATGACAAATGTATGTTTGAACCGAGGACCTTCTGGCCGCAAGACAAATGCATAACTGTGTAACCTATTCATTTTACATTCTGCTACAAATTTAATTTAAGCTAAAATAAGTGCTTAGACATGAAATAAACTTCCAAACTGAAGCCAGGAATGAGTTTTGATATAGTTGTCTAAATAGTGCTTCTCTCGCTGAGATAAAGCTGTTTTTTCTATTTTACAGCAAAGTTGTTAAAACTAAAAATGTACACTGAAAACCATAATGAACATTAAATTTAAGCTAAAACAAGTTATTAGACATGATATAAACTTAAAAACTGAAGCCAGGAATGAGTTTTAACATAGTTGACCAAAAAGTGCTTCCCTCCTTGAGATAAAGCTGTTTTTTCCCACTTAACAGGAAAGTTGTTAAAACTCAAAATTTACATCGAAAATCATAATGAACAGGTAATTTAAGCTAAAATAAGTAAATATAAATAAAATCAACTTCAAAACTGAAGCCAGGAATGAGTTTTAACATAGTTGACCATAAAGTGGTTCTCTCGCTGAGATAAAGCTGTTTTTTCACTCTTAACAGCAAAGTTGTTAAAACTCAAAATTTATATTTAAAACCATAATGAACAAGTAATTTAAGCTAAAATAAGTGCTTAGAAATAAAAGTTGGTTTTCAATGTAAATTTTGAGTTTAACCAACTTTTTGGTCAACTATGTTAAAACTCATTCCTGGTTTCAGTTTTGAAGTTGATTTTCTTTCTAGGAATGTATTTTAGCTCAAATTAGTTGTTCATTATGGTTTTCTATGTGAATTTTGAGTTTAACCAACTTTGGTGTTAAGTGGGAAAAAACAGCTTTATCTCAGCGAGACAAGCACTTTTTGGTCAACTATGTTAAAACTAACTCCTGGCTTCGGTTTTAAAGTTGATTTTGTTTCAAGGAACTTATTTTAGCTCAAATTACTTGTTCATTGTGGTTTTCAATGTAAATTTTGAGTTTTAACAACTTTGCTGTTAAGAGTGAAAAAACTTCTTTATCTCAGCGAGAGAAGCACTTTTTGGTCAACTATGTTAAAACTCATTCCTGGCTTCAGTTTTGAAGTTGATTTCGTTTCTAGGAACTTATTTTACCTCAAATTACTTGTTCATTATGGTTTTTAATGTAAATTTTGAG
>JAVLVB010000301.1:0-15716 GCA_032876305.1 Orestias chungarensis
AGACTTGGCACTGAGGTTGAGGGTTACCAGATAAAGGCAACACTCAGGCGACGAGTAGTTGATCCACACTCCTCTTATACTGCTCTGCTGATCAGACCAACCCGGGACACCTGGGAACCGCGGAGCTCCATCCTGGAGCTCCGCCACAGCGACCCCCCTGGCCACCTAAGAAAACTACAGGAGGGACTCAACCTGACACAGCCATGATGACGATTGCAGCAATCAAAGGAGATCCTTTAGGAAGAAGATCGAATGTGTCTCAGCAACAAAACAACAAGAGAGAAAAGCCAACAAGTGACAATCTGAACATGAACTTACTGCAGCCTCTGTGATCTGATTCAGGATGTTTGTCCACACCTTAGAAACGAGAATCAACCATTTAAAATCACAAGATAATAATTAAGTTAAACACGTTTCTAACTTTTACTTTACTTTTTAACTTGTAATTATATTAAATATTTTTTTGTAGTCAAAGATAAATACATCTAGTTGTAGGAATTGTACATTTGATTTCCTTGATGTTCCCTTTCCAGGACGACAGTAATTTTTATGGAAGTTTGTTGTTGCACTGAGACAAAATGTTGAAAAACAAGAGTTATAAGTACATCTGTGAGACACAGTATCTCCAAGTTTCTCACCATCTCCAGACGTCTCTCTGAGTCCAGGAACGATGATCAGCAGCTCTCTGGGAGCAGCAGAGAGAACTGACACTGAACATCCCACCTGTGTCCTGCTGGAAGCTGACAGCAGAGCTGTGGTGGTGACGGTGACGGTACCATTGGTGTTGGACACACTGGTGCTGTTGTACTGGGAGAAGCTGAGCTTCTGCTGTGGAAGAGTCAGAGTTACAGTAGGAGCAGGTCGACCTGAGGCTGAACAGGAGATGATAAACTCTGCAGCAGAGCTTGATCTTCTGACATCAAGGATGGGTTCATGCAGCTCTGTAAAGAGAACAAACAACAAGATTAACATCTAGATATAGAAAGTAAACCTGTAATACGGTCCGGTTCTCACCATAAACCTTCAGACATGTTCCAGCAGTGAAAGCTCCATCAGGATGGGTGTTGAATAAACAGAGATAACATCCTTCATCCTGCTCTGTAACATTCCTGATAACTATGGAGTTGTTTTGTAGTCCAGCTTCTATAAACTGAACTTTATTTTTAAAGCCAGGATTCACTGTTACGCCTAGATACTGGCTGTAGGTGCAGACGTTCCTCTCCTTGTTCTCAAAGATGTTCTGCCAGGTGACCTGCTTTGGTTTCCAGAAGATGACAGCTGAGAGGAGCATCTTCTCCCACTGCTGCCAAAACAGTCTGCTGGGTTTTGATAACCGCTGCTAGACCTACAACAGACAACCAACGACAAAAGATCATGGTCATGTTTTTTATGTTACTGTACATTCATGTCTTCTTCTGTGTTCCTTGGCAGGAACATTACAAGGATTGAGAAACAACCAGAGCTTTTTGTAGTTTATACCACGAATAAAATATTGTTTATTTATTTTAAATCAAATTCGATTTTCATTTTCTTGGTTTTACCAGACAAAATTATCTCCCCCTCCTCCAATAAAGCTTTAAGATGTTCTCAGTCATTCAAAGCTCACATGTTGAGAGTTGATGTTGAGTTGTTATAGAGAGGGTGGGGCAACGTTCCTCTACTATCATGTGATACTGGAACAGAAAACAGGAAATTAGAATATTAATTTACTGGAGCTAAATTTGTTTCTAGAGTTTTACAGTTAAAGTTTAATTCAAATATCTTTTAACCAAATAATACAAACTCTTTCAGGTACTATACTGTGTGTTCAAAGATGTCGTTTCACCATATTGTGGTTGTGACGAAATATTATTTAAACTCTCACTTCCCTTTAATTGTCCTTTTAAGAACAATCCTATTGCTCAACAGTTCTGCAAAAACTGATCATTATACAACATTACATGGAGTTAATACTTAAATTCAAAATGATGAATATTAGTCACAAAGGGAAGCAGTCAAATTAGTAAAATCTAGATTTTGTGTTTTTTAGTTGAATGTATTTCTGTGTAGTTTTCCATTTGTCTTGTGGGTAAGAAGCTGTTAAAACTGGTGTTTCAGGATGATATTGTTTTACATGCAAACAACCCAGTTTGTTTGGCAGTTATATTTCATTTTTATTTAATCCTATGTAGTAAATATGAGTTAAATAACGACGTCCTTAAGATATTTTTACAGAGACTCCTTAAAGTATTGACCAGCACTTTATTTTCCTCATTTTGATTCGTTACAGGCTTGTTGTACTTAGTATAAAATTCTTGCAGAAATTCTACCAAAAAATACCCAAATTATGACCATTTAAAAGATGTTTGAAAATTTATAAAAAAATAGAAAACAAAGAAATTGCATTTACAGATGTTTGCTAGACTTTACCATGAAGTGTAAAACGTAGTTATGAAAAGTTTGTGATGCAGTGTAACTTTAATCTTTCCCAATAAAAACTTTTCTTGTTCTTCTTTTCACACTCCATGAACCTTCACATATTTTGGCATGTTAGAACAAGAAATGCAGTTTGCTTTAGACTTTTTCCCACAGAGTAAAAGATCCTTTAAATTGTGGTTTGTTCATATTCTATGCAGCAGGTTGAACAGCACAAAACAGACTTTAGTCCTTATCATAAGATGTTTTTTTTTATTGTGAAAAAGTGAAAGAAAATAGTCTGAACATAGATATTTTATAGAAATTGCTGTATTTCTGGACTAAGCCATGTCCAAGTATTCATCCATTCATGAACAGTAAACCACATTTAAGACACTTTTCACAAGGACAACATTTCTCTATCAACATTTATTGTTTTTTTATTTAAATATTCTAATTTGCTGAAATTCAGACAGAGCTTAAAAAAAATATTTGATAAAATTAGCATTTATACACTAAATAATTGTAGTATTGTAATTTTAAATTTAGATTGTAGGAAATCATGTACACTGAAGGACAAATAAATAAAATACATTTATTTACAAGTTTAAATTAAAGCATAAAAAAATAAAGACATGATTTGCTCATTAGAAAGAAAACAACAACAAGTTAGCAACAAAGTGCTGTTTAGACAACATAAGCAGAGTTTATTCTCACCTTTCTGAAATGATCCTCCTGAGACTAAAACAAATAAAAGTAAACAAACATTTTCTCCATGGGACATAGTTGGTCTGACCACATTTCTGGGGAACAATAAAGACACGTGGTAGTTCCTTGTAGTGGCGTCTCTTCTTCTTCTTCTTCTTGGTTTTGTTTGCAAGGTAAAACATACCAGTTTACCATACCAGCACTCACATTTCCTTTTCTGATCTTTTCCCATTGTAAATAATGTTTGCCTTAACCCCGTATGTCTGATTCTGAGACGTGAAATAATTGTCTTTTCTCTCCTATTTCTTTCTTTTCTTCTCATTTCTCTTTGTATTTAATAAAACCATCATCCTTTCCTTTCTTCCTCTGATAATATTTACCATTTCTTCTCCACTTTCTGTTTTATTATACTCTTAACTTCTTTTATGCCAAATGTAACATTAATATCAACCATTTCTCTATCAACACTGTCCTTAGCTAGTTTATCTGCCATTTCATGGCCTTTAACCTCATGATGTGCTGGTACCCATATAAAATGAGCAGTAATCCCCATAATATTTATTCTGTATATTGTTTGTTGAATTTCTATTAAAAATATCTGTTCTACTGTCCGACTGATTATTTTGCAAACTTTCCAAACATGAACTTGAGTCTGAGCAAATGATTGATTTTAATGGTCTAACCCCTTTCACCAACTGAACTGCTAAAAGTAAAGCAAGCATTTCACCTGTATAAACTGATACACCATCACTTACCCTTTTCCCTACTTTATTGTTGAATTGTGGAACAATAGCTATCCCTATCCTATTAATTATATTTTTTGATGCATGTGTATATATCTGTACAGAATTATAATATTGGTTTAGGTGTTCTTGTACACTATATTTATCTTTTCCATTTGTATTGTAATTACTTTTAATGTTGGATGATTATTTCTTTGTCCTTGTAAATTTGCCCAATAATTTAAAGAAAGCTGTTCCCTTCTAAGGTTAAGAGGCATTTCTCCCATCTCCACCTGTATAGCTGCTATTGAGGTTTTTAAAGTGCCTGTACAAATTCTTAAAGACTGATAATGTATATAATTTAGTTTTTGTAGATTTGTATCAGCTGCTGAGTTAAACCCTGTAAATCTATAATCTAAAACTGACCTAATTAATCCAATGTAAATAGCCTTCAATGATTTTCTATCCGCTCCCCACTCAGTTCCAACTAAACATCTTATTACATTTAATACCTTCCTACAATTATCTATTATTTTCTTAATATGTTCCCCCCATTTCAGTTTTTCATCAAACCACAAACCAAGAAATTTTCATTGTTTAACTCTTTCCAATTCCTTTCCATATAATTTGAGCTTAATTTTCTCGTTTACTTGTTTGAGTAAAAAACATTTGTTTTATCCACTGAAAACTTAAAAACCTATTTATATGACCATTTTTCTACCACTGATATTGACCCTTGAAGTTTCTTTACGATAAACGTTAAATTCCTTCCTCTTTTCCACATCGCTCAATCATCTGCAAAAAGTGAAAAACCCATTCCACCCTCTGCTTCCTTAAACATATCATTCACTTCTATAGAAAAAAATAACGGGCCTTTTATGCTTCCCTGAGGTGTCCCATTCTCTATATTTAAACTTTCAGAAAATCCTCCCCTATCCTCACTTGTATTTGTCTTTCTTCTAAAAATTTCTTAATCCATCTAAACATCCGACCATTTATACCCATTCTTATAATTTTATTTAATAATCCTTCCTAATCCCCAAATTTATTCCAAGATGTTCTTATTTTTCAACCCATGATCAATCTGAGGAAGTAAAAACAGATTCCATCTCATTCATTGTAGTTTACACATCCATAAATGTCCTCTTCATATATTGGTCTGTATTTTTTCATATGTTAACTAAAATGATACCTTTCTTGAAATACATCCACAGTCTCTAATTAGCTAATATAAAATGGATTAACCCTAAATTATCAGAAATTTATAGAGCAATGACATCATCTGGGCTTTCCCAAATTGTCTGTTATGAAACCTCTTTCCATATTACTGTAAGTCAATCATCAAATATTATTTTGTTAATCTAACTGACCGAAAGCAGGAAATGATTAGGTTGGTCTGATGTCAACAAAAATTGGGAAAATTGCTGTGTGTGTTTCATTGCAACACATTGAAATATTTAGTTTTAACTGCATTTGCTGACAATGTCTTTTTCAATAAATATGGAAATAATTCTTCATTCAAACCATATCTGAAATCTTCAAGATAAAACTATATTTGAATACATTTGTAAAACATTTCCTTTTACAGTAACACTAATAACAGAACCTTAACGAAAGGCTTACTTCAACTACCTCATTTGCAAAACGTAGTAATTTGTTTACGTTACAAACATTAAGGATAACCGAAAAATTTAATGCTTTTCTATTTGATTAATTACATATAATCATTCTACAATGAGTAAAAAACTGAAAAGCCTAATTTGTTTAACTTTTCCACAAAGTAAAATGCAGAAGGATATTAAAACCATTTAGCTGTAGGTTTTGGTGAAATAATAAAACATGTATTTTAACAAAAAATATAGTAAAACAAAAAATATACTGCTGGATTTCCACTCATTAAACACGTATTAAACTTCAAGAGGGTCATTCTCATGTATAGTAAGGAACTTTTAAAGTCAGCCTACTAAGGTTTAAGTTTAAAGTGTAAAACACTGTACCTTCAGGTGTTGAACATCACATTATGCTTCATTTTGTGAAGATGAACCCAAACTAAAGTTATATAACCTCTTACCCAACGTGCAGCAAATACAAAAGGCTCATTCTTCAATTTCCCCTTAACTTAAAGGTTTTGCATAGCGCTCTAGATATTTTTAAACAAAGTATTATCTTAACAGAGTTTTGTTGATATGTGGGCTTATCTTTATTCAAATTGGATAAACTGTTGAGTTTACCTCATATGGATAGTATAAAATAAGGTCAGGTCAGCAGGAAAGCAGCTCTAGAGATTTCCACCACTGAAGATCTTCTCCTGCCGAGGCTTGAGACACCCAGTCTGCAGACCGAGCAATCTTTACTTAAAGGGGAAAATAACCTACAGTAAGTGACTTCAGAAAGTTTTTCCCACCACATCATTTTTTTGTGTGCAAATTTCAACAGGTTGACTGCCGTTTTTTTTCCTTCTTTTTTTCCCAGAGGCAATTGATATTTCGGCATGATATGACTATGTAAAGCTCTAACTTAGACACTTTTTATTATGCAAAATCTTTATTATCTTAGTACTATTGCATTAACAGCAGGAAAGTTACTGTATATTACAACCTCAGAAATTACAGTAGGTCTAATAGGCAAGGCAAGGCAAGGCAAGTTTATTTGTATAGCACATTTTCGTGTACAAGACAATTCAAAGTGCTTTACATAAGAAAAAAGATCAGAAAATGAAACAATAAAATCAGTTTTGAATTTAAAAGAAATAAAATAAAAATAAAATAATAATAATAGTACTCAGTTGCTATATGCACAGTTAAATAAGGCTGTTTTCAGCCTGGATTTAAACAACGGCAGAGTTGAAACCTGTCTAACCTCTTCAGGAAGACTGTTCCAGATTTTAGGAGGATAAAACTGGTGACCTTTTATTTGGAATTTGCTATGAGTGTGTCTGCGCATGTGTACAAATGCATTTTGCTTATGCCCATGCATTTAGGTGTTGGTTTTAACATGTAAGTGTGGGAACATGCATAGGTGGCAAGCCCAGGGTGGCTTGGTTACATGACTGACTCCTGGCCTGAAAAAATCTCCCAGTCCATCCCTGCATGCTGTCATTATCCTGATGCATATAGATTTCTCCAAGCCTTGTTTCTGTGGCCATCTAGGCTTTTGTTTTACTCAAAAACAGAATATGGGATATGGATGATTAGCACCTACTCAGAAGAGGACAGTAGCTGACAGTAGTTGAGTAAAGTGTAATTTTGCTAAATGTTTCTAATAGAATTTTATATTAGCATTTTAAAACAACAGCCCAGCTGATTTAGAGATTTGAGATAATACTACAGTTATTCTCATAACTTTAATAGTAAAAAGAAAACTGTCACAATTCTATCTAAAAAATTGACATTCAAGATGTTTCATCATTAAGAATGTGGTAATATAGGGGGAGATGAAAATAAACAAATAAAGTTTGTCTTATAGACAAGTTAAATGATTAATAATTTTACATTTTTTCTGTAAGGGCATCTTAGAGGCAACTGGATAAGTAATAAATATCAATGAAAGGATATGAGAAAAAAAAGTGAGAAAAATAAAATAAAGTGCTTTTAATGACATTGTGCAACTTGTGTAAATAAAAACCTCATACAAAGTCAAACTGTAAAAATAAACACGTGAATGAAGTAACACTCTTTTTTTCCTTTTTTAGGAAAGGATAAGGAACATGCTTCTTCATTTGCCATTTGGTCTGCTCTTCCTGGCTTCTGTGTTTATTGACACTGAAGGGAAACCAACCTATAACGACTTCAAAAATAAACACATTATACCTGACAGTAAACTCACTGGCACTGCTGATGAACAATGTGGAAAGCTGATTAAAGACAGGAATATAAAGGGTCCATCAAAAAATGAATGTAAGGCGATCAATTCATTTATTTTAGCTCAGGAAGAACTTGTAAAAAAAATTTGTCTCCCAGGTAATCATAAAGAAACAAAAATTAAAAAGAATAATGAGGAAAAGACCTTGTATTGCAGTGATGACAAGTTTAAAATTCTTGTTTGTACAAAAATTGAAAATTCTGTCTGTGACTATAAAGGGGAAATGAAGGAGAACCAGAGAGTGGTTGTCGCCTGTAACAATGGCGTACCAGTGCACCTAGAAACACAAACTCCTGAATGTAACACAGGACAAAAAAAATAGATACCCTGTGTCCCATATCATTTCAAACAGGACTCCTGTGAATTCTTTTTTAGACTCCTTGCAAAGTAAAATGATATAAAAACTGTTTTATGTGTTTTTTAGGTTTCCTGTTTCATTACCCACTTTAATGTGCAGAAATGTAATCACCAGCTTGCAAAACACATTTTGTTCAGACAGAACTAAATTGACATTCCTTTCGCAGCATCTAAAAAATAAACTTTCTATGCATCTCCTTGTGCCTGTTGTATGTCTTTATTAAAGAAAATAAACTAAATTATATAAATATATATATATATATATGTAAATAAAATGTAAGTTAAAATATCCATATTGGTAGTGCAAATTTAAAAATGTATAGGTCACACTTCATTTGCTCTTAAGGAAAATAGAATAGAATAGAATAATGCCTTTTTGTCATTATGCAGATTTTACAATGCGATTTGAAGGCCACTCCTTTCGGTGCCATACAACAATTTCTAAAATATATACAAAAAATTAACATTGTTTAAAAATATACAGAACATTAAACAGTATCTAGTAGTGAATATTGCACTTAGTCAATAAATATCAAATACTGCACAGATATTGTTCCATATGAATAATGTAATATTGCACAGAGATGAGGGTATTGCACAGTTAGGGTTACGGTAGTTGAGTTCAGGGTGGTGGCTTCTTTTGCAAAGAAGCTGTTTTTGAGTCCGTTTGTTCCGGCTTTGATGCACCTGTAGTGTCTGCCAGATGGAAGCAAGTCAAACAGTGCAAAGCCAGGGTGTGAGCTGTCCTTGATGATGTTTCTCGCTCTACTGACGCAATGGGAGATGTAATTGTCCGTCATAGGCGGAGGGACAGCCAAACATTCTTCGGTCTGCCTTGACTACCCTTTGAAGCCTCACCCTGTCTGCCTCCATAAAAAAATCTGTAACTTAAAGTTTAGTTGGTTTGGAAGAAAGTATTTTAGAAAGAAGAAAACTAAGCGCGATTTCAGCTCCTGTCGAGAAATCTCGCGAGATATAACGTGACTTGCGTTTTGAGTCTAAAGTGTAGAAATTCCGCGACTCTCGCTGACTTTTAACACTTCCCACAAAAAGAAAACAGAGCTTGGAGCATTTTTATGTGAAGGGGAAGAATATGTTATTTTGTTATTACATTATCGTACATGTGAAAACCGGCAGAACCGATTTAATAGGAATGAACGTGTCAGAAACAAAGCGAACGTTTCAGGATAAATTAGAGTAATAATCACACTGAACGAATGCATTAATATGTCATTTTACCTTGCAGAAATAATGCGGCCAGCTGTAAAATAAGAAGCAACATGCTATCACCATGTTGGTTTTTTGTTCTTCTTCTTCTTAGATTTTATTGGCGGTTGGCAACAAACTTGTAGTAGCATTAGCGCCACCTACTGGTATGGAGTGTGGTTCGTGATGGTCAATAAATAAATACTATATATATACACACACAAACACACTTATACATAACTATTTATTCTACTCCTCTATATCATTCATACATTCACACACACATCTATTATAATCAAATTCTATGAAATAATTTTGTCCTTTTTAAATATCTAATAACTATTTGTATTTGTTTACTCCCCAAATTCTTCCTCAATATATCTAATAAATTAATCTTCTCTTTAATATGTTCAAATTCCCTCTTCATATAACTTCTTTCTCTTTCATACCCACGACATTCTAACATGACATGTTCAATTTTTTCTAACGTTCCACAGTGTTCACATTTGCCAGTATTATGTTTTTTCATTTTAAAAAGTGTATAATTTAGTGCTGTATGACCAAACCTTAAAGGTGTCAATACTCTTTCCTCTTTTCTATTTCTTCTAGCATTTCTTTTTTCTCCTACTCTCTTCTGAATTTAATAAAACCATCTTCCTGTTTTCTCTTCATCCCAACTTTTTGCCATTTTTCCATATCAGTTTTTCTTTAACAATACTCTTTGCCTCAGATTTACTTAATTTAACTGTAAAACTAATAGGATTTTGAATTGCCCTCTTTGCTATTTTATCTGCCCTCTCGTTTCCTTCTACTCCAATATGTGCTTGAATGCACACAAATATAACTATTAAACCTATATTTTGTATTCTGAATAATGTATGAAATATTTCTAATAAAACGTCCATCCTACTATCTGACTGATTATATTTTAAACTTAATAAAGCAGAACTGGAGTCTGAACATATAATTGTTTTTAATGGTTTTATGTCTTCTACCCATTGTAAAGCTAATAATATTGCCAACATTTCTCCTGTGTAAACTGATAATCCGTCTGTAACTCGTTTTCCTATTTTTATATTGAATTCTGGTACTACAAAACCTATTCCTATTTTTCCAGTTATTTTAGATGCATCTGTATAAATGTGAATAAATTGATAATAGTTGTTTAAATGTATCTGTACTGAGTATCTGTCTACAATGTAAGATTTATCTCGTTTCTTTTCTAATATTGACATATCTACTGTTGCTTCTGGTAGAATCCATGGTGGTATAATTGATATTGGTATTGTTGCCAGTAATTTCTAAATCATTCATTTTAAATTATTTTAATTTCTTTTCAATTGTCCCTCCAAAACTCTTCATTTCTTTCTTTTCTTTCTCCCAACATGGATTTAAAATTTCCCAAGTTGGATTATCAAATTTCTTGCTTTGTAATTTAACCAATAATTTATTTCTAGTTTTGTTCTTATTAAACTTAACGGCATTTATCCCATTTCTATTTCTATTGCTGCTGTTGGTTTGGTTTTAAATGCTCCAGTACATAATCTTAGTGCCTGATGTTGGATAATGTCTAATTTAACCAAATGTGTTTTAGCTGCTGAACCGTAAACTATACAACCAAAGTCTAAGTTAGATCTGAAACCTGTTTTACTGATTTTCTATCTGCTCCCCAGTCACTGCAAACCTTTTTACATTTATCAAAACGTTTTTGAATATGTATATTCCATTTTAGTTTTTCATCAAATCATAGTCCTAAAAATTTTATACACTTTACTTGCTCTAACTCTTGCTTATATAATTTAAATTTTATTTCCTTGTTTTTTTTTCTGATTAAATATTATTACTTTTGTTTTTGCAACTGAGAACTTAAATCTCCATTTCAACGCCAATTTCTCTATTTCAATAATAACAAATTGTAATTTCTTTACAATGAAATCTACATTTTTCCCTCTTTTCCAAACAGCTCCATCATCTGCAAACAGTGAACATCCCATTTCTTTTCCAATATCTTTAAATACATCATTTATCATAATTGAAAACAATAACAGACTTATGATACTCCCCTGTGGAGTTCCATTTTCTACGATGTATTTTCCTGAGATTACTTCACCAATTCTAACTTGTATTTTCCTATTTGTTAAAAAATCTTTAATCCATTTAAATATTTTTCCTTTAATGACCAACATGTATAATTTAATTAATAATCCCTCCACCCACATCATATCGTATGCTTTTTCTATATCAAAAAATACCGCCACCACACTTTCTTTATTTACTTGTGCTCTCCGAATTTCATGCTCTAAACAGAGCGTTGGATCATTAGTACTCCTCCATTTTCGAAAACCACTTTGATATCCTTTATCAATTAAATAATATACACTGAAAAATGACTTTTTTGTGTAGTAAACTCTATTAGAGTAAATCTCATAATTTCTACCTTGTATTTTTAAGATTCAGTGAGAACTAGTATTTTGTGGGTAAATTAAACTTTTTTGTAATCTAATACATGAATTATGTGTGAAGAGTAAGTTTTACTTTGTTTTCTTCATAATATTTAAATGGTTAAAAGTTGTATATACATAAACCTAAAAAAACTACATAAACTTTACTCTGAAAGTGTAGTGTTTTGAATCCCATGCACAAGATGCAAGACTTCCCGGCCCGCAGCGTCAATGGTAATTTCAACGGTCATTTCTCAGGTGAGTTAGCCTATTAACTTTCTGTTTTGATAGTTTGACGCAAGATATGTTACTGTTCATGAGTCAATTCAAAGCTAGCGTAACGCCAAATTGGTCCGTCACTGGCCTGTAAACGGAAGGGCTGGAGTTTTTTCGGATAAAATTAACTAAAGTTGGGATATTAAAAAATATTGCCCCAACGTTTTAACGTTTATCAACTGATGTCAATACAATATAACACGGTTTTGTTGCAGCGACATTGAAATAACAAGAAGTTAACTCGTAACAGACCAGAGGCCTGTCATTTAACGTCAACTGATATGCTATGCATTGAGATTTTACAGAACACATGAAGGAGTTGGTTAGTGTTGCCACCAGGATGACCCCATGCCCCAGTCCTCTCCTATCCCGTCGTCCTGCAACTCCTCCCCCACCACACACTCCTTATGTCAACTCCACCTCCAGTGTACAAAGTCCTGTGGAAGTACCTTCCTTCATCTATGTAGTAATAATTAACAGAAAACGATTAGTCAACCATCAAAACAGTCCAAAACAGTCTGTACGCATCTCAAATCTTGTGTTCACTACTCGTCAGCCACAGTCAGCAAACAACAGTAACACGCTGAAACTCGCTGTACTAAAGGTCAGATCTTTGGCAGGGAAAACCTTTCTGATTTATGATTTGATATCATCTCATAACCTTGATTTTATGTTGTTAACCAAGACATGGCTTGATAAAAACACAGCTGATACAGCCCTGATTGAAGCTAGTCCACCTCACCTCAATTTTTTATCTGAAACACGTCAAAACCAGAGGGGTGGGGCGGTTTGTGCCGTATTCAGGGACAATATACTCATCCATAAATTAGCATTTGGGTTTTTTTCATCATTTGAGTACGTATCATTCAGAATGGATACAAAACAATCTTCCATTCTTTGTATTACAATCTACAAACCTCAGAGGAACAGTTTTACTGATGATTTTACTGGACTACTTTCAATTGTATGCACTAATTTTTACTGTCTGGTCATAACAGGGGACCTGAATGTGCACATGGATGCAGCCCAAGGTAAACAATGTAAAGAACTCACTGCTGTCCTTGAGATGTTTGGTCTAACTCAGCATGTGAACAAGCCTACACACAACAGAGGACACGCTCTAGATGTGCTTATATCAAAGGGTGTTGTTATTTTAAATGTGGGTTTTGTGGATGTCGCTTTGTCTGATCATTTTTGTGTTTTCTTTGACCTTTCTGTTACACCCCTACCGTTACTCAAGGAAGATTTATTGATGACAACACAGGGATTCAGTTTTTGATGATATGCTGATGATATGTTGAACTCTTACACATCAAGTGTCTTGAAGGTTACGGATGTCATTGCTCCTGTTAAGGTTAAAATGGTTAAAAGCACACAAAAGGCACAATGGAGAAAAGAGGTCTCGGTCAGGGCACAGAAAAGGGAGTGCCGGAGAGCCGAACGGAAATGGCGTAAGTCAAAGCTCCAGGTTAATTTTGAAATCTACAAAGAAAAGTTGTGTGTGTTCAACCAGACTTTGCGTAGAACCAGAGAGAGCTATTTTTCAGAAATCATCAAAAACTGCAGAAACAACTCTCGTGTCCTATTTGCTACAGCGAGCAGATTAACAAACCTTCCAGTCTCGATCCCCTTGGAACTGATTTCTACATCCAAATGTCAGGAGTTTGCAGTATTCTTTAATGACAAAGTTCAAGGCATTAAAAATGCAATTGTTTCCACAACAGACATAGCTCCTCTACCCAAAGTTAGACATATGGAGCTGACACAGTTCACAGCTGTTGGCGATACAACAGTTGAACAGATCATCTGCAGCCTGAGTCCATCTACTTGCTGCCTGGATGAGTTACCCACTAGATTCCTAAAGTCTGTGCTGAGCAGTTTGCTGCCACAACTCGCTCATTTAGTCAACATCTCATTTCAAACTTGAATATTCCCAAAGGCCTTAAAACTGTTGTCATTAAGCCTCTTCTAAGGGAGAGGCTTAATGTCAAACCTAATATCAAACCTGCCATTCTTAGGGAAAGTGCTGGAAAAAGTTGTATACCAACAGCTGAGTAACTTTCTCCTGTCTAACAATATGTTTGATGCTTTCCAGTCAGGCTTTAGGCCCCACCACAGCACTGAGACAGCTCTGATCAAGGTGACAAATGACATCCGCCTAAACTCAGATGCAGGCAAAGTCTCTGTCCTAGTTCTGCTGGACCTGACCGTCGCCTTTGATACAGTTGACCATGTGATTTTATTACAGAGGTTAAAAGACTGGCTGGGAATCACTGGTATGGCTCTCAACTGGCTCAAGTCCTATCTTGAGGACAGGTGTTACTTTGTTCAAATTGGGAGCTGCGTCTCCAACCGAATGGGTGTGACCTGTGGGGTTCCCCAGGGGTCGATCCTGGGACCCCTTTTATTTAATCTGTACATGCTTCCACTGGGCCAGCTAATACGCACCCATGATGTGTCCTACCACAACTATGCTGATGACACTCAGATCTACGTGTCGCTGACAGGGCCTGTTGATTTATTGTGTCACTGTATTGAACAGATCAATCTGTGGATGCAGAAAAACTTCCTCCAGTTAAACTCAGACAAAACTGAAATCATTGTCTGTGGCCCACAGAAACGAAGATAAATCGTCATCAGTTACCTTCTGACGCTCTCTCTGGAACCTAAACATCAGGTCAAAAATCTTGGGGTAATACTGGATTCTGACCTGAACTTAAACAGCCACATTAAATCAGTAACATCAGCAGCCTTTTACCATCTTAAAAATATTCCCAGGATAAGAGGAATAGTCTCTAAACCAGACCTAGAAAGACTTATCCATGCTTTTATCTCTAACAGGTTAGACTACTGTAACGGCCTGCTCACTGGGCTTTCTAAATGGGCCTTAAGACAGCTTCAGAACATCCAGAATGCTGCTGCTCGAGTTCTGTCCAAAACCAGGAAATATGACCACATTAGTCCAGTGCTCAAGTCTCTGCACTGGCTTCCTGTCACTCAAAGAATAGACTTTAAAACAGCCTTGCTTGTGTACAAGTCTCTTCATGGTTTAGCCCCAAAGTACATATCTGACATGTTAGAGCCATATGAACCAGCCAGGACTCTTAGAACCTCAGGTAGTGGCCTCCTGCTGATGCCCAGAGTCAGGACCAAACAAGGGGAGGCTTCATTCCAGTTTTATTCTCCTAAAATCTGGAACAGTCTTCCTGAAGAGGTGAGACAGGTTTCAACTCTGCTGTTGTTTAAATCCAGGCTGAAAACAGCCTTATTTAACTGTGCATATAGCAACTGAGAATATTATTACTATTATTACTATTATTTTATTTCATTTCTTTTAAATTCAAAGTTGATTTTATTATTTCATTTTATGCTCTTTTTTCCTATGTAAAGCACTTTGAATTGTCTTGTACACGAAAATGTGCTATACATATAAACTTGCCTTGCCTTGCCAAATCAACAACCGTAAATCCAAGGAGGGCGTGGTTCAGAGCGGATAGCTGGAATCTCAGTTACTAAATCGGATCAGCCCTGAGCTAAAAGCCGCTAAAACCTTAGAGCTTTAATATCCAACTTCAATCTAACTTCACCGTGGTTCCAAAACCCTCACAATGTCTTTTCACAATCAGAGAAGTACTTATTGCAAAACTGAGAGCAGTTTAATAAACTGTGAGCAACGATTTCCTCTTTTTTTCTTACCTTGATACTTGAGGGGCTCCACAGTTGGACAATCAGATGTGGACAAACTGCGATA
>JAVLVB010000301.1:15816-27148 GCA_032876305.1 Orestias chungarensis
AACTGCCAAATTCAGACATCTCTATTTTGTTGTCAGATAATTACAAAGAAATTATTACTTATAGTTGGTACGCATAATTTGCCTGTTATGAAACCACACAGTGATTAATGTTGGTAGTTGGTTGCTCTGCAACAAGAAGTGGACCGAGTTTTGAATTATAGATTTCTCTACAAGAACTTTGGAAACTCTCTCTGCACATGTGTTTGTTATTACTGCGTACTGGGGACATGTAGAGGGTTACCAGACCTGCACACACTGTCATACCTGAGGTCAACTGGAAATACCATAGGAACTAAGAGTACCCAGCGAGAACCCAGTGGTACAAATGACAACATTCAAACTATATTCATAAAAAGCCAAGAACTAGAATAAAGATCTCTCAGATTAAAATTGAGTTCACAAAGTTAGGAATTTATGTTTAATGGGATTGGAGAGATATGTTGATGTATAAAAAATATAAATCACAGATTAGGAATCTTAATTGAATGGATGAAAACTTTAAAATGTCTCAGCAGGACTTTTATTTATGTAAAAAAAAATGAAACAGGATTAAGGATAAACTAGTATAAACATTAGAAAAAAGAGAATAGATTTATTTAGCATTTAGAATAAAAACTATTTAGAAAGAGCAAAGCTGTACATATTAAACAGCTAATCTAACAGAGCCGAACACAAAGGGATAAACTGTACAGATCACAGTCAGCAACACTGTCCTGTAAGCACATAAACAGGTTGAACATAAAGGCAATTGAATTTACAGGTTGTAAACATAATCTACAGATAGACAATGATCATTGTGAAGCATGTTTGGAGCATCAGCTTGGAATGGACGGAAATAAAGTATATATATTTTAAATCTCGTAAATGTGATGCATTCTTAATGATTGTACAAACATCATAAAATCAAACGTCACTTGGCAGGAGCTCTTAAAACTACTGTGTTCATAAAAACTTCCCTTAAAGTCTTTCCACCTAACCTGATCTTTAACCCTCATTGAAGACTGTCAGACTTGACACAGCATCCTTCTTAAAAAAGTTGTTTTGTCACCGAACATACTGAAGATTTTGGGAAGATGTTTTCTGGATCTTTCTTTTCATTAGATGGTTGTCTGATCTCAATCCCGTTTAATGACCTTTAAAAAAAGACAAAAAACACAAACACATTTAATAATGTCCCAATACAGTTAAAGTAAGCAAAACAACAGAATATTGATTAAATTCCTACTTATATGTGTTTCGGGTTGATTTCATTGTTTTGTTGCTCTCAGGATCCCTGAATGATAGAAAATATTGTTTAATAGGTTTGATTTTAATAATTGTAAGATGTTTCTCTTCCGAGACATGACGTGTGACGGTGTTTATCACCTTGTAGGTTTTTTCTTCTTGTAACACAGGATTGTGATGACCAAGACAAAAATGCAGCCCAGCAGAATACATGGAACTATTTTAATGGTCTGATTCATCCCTTTGAAAAAATACAACAACATGTTAAATGGAGGCTAATAACTAACACTGGATATTATTTAGGGGTAAAAAAAGAAATGGTTCTGAAACTTCAAAACATTTTTATAGAAATGGGATTAACTAAAATAGAAGTAAGCCAGTGGTATTATGGTGAGCAAAGATAAAGAAAGTCAGTTATATCAATACTTACTAGAAACATGAGTGTTTGAAACTTCCTCACCATCTCCAGACGTCTCTGTGAGTCCAGGAACGATGACCAGCAGCTCTCTGGGAGCAGCAGAGAGAACTGAGACTGAACATCCCACCTGTGTGCTGCTGGAAGCTGACAGCAGAGCTGTGGTAGTGAAGGTGACGGTACCATTGGTGTTGGTCACACTGGTGGTGTTGTACTGGGAGAAGCTGAGCTTCTGCTGTGGAAGAGTCAGAGTTACAGTAGGAGCAGGTCGACCTGAGGCTGAACAGGAGATGATAAACTCTGCAGGAGAGCTTGATCTTCTGACATCAAGGATGGGTTCATGCAGCTCTGTGAAGAAAACAAACATGAACATTAACATCTAGATATAGAAGGTAAAGCTGTTATACAGTCAGGTTCTCACCATAAACCTTCAGACATGTTCCAGCAGTGAAAGCTCCATCAGGGTGGATGTTGAACGTACAGAAATAACATCCTTCATCCTGCTCTGTAACATTCTTGATAACAATTGTGTTGTTCTGTAGTCCAGATTCTGTAAACTGAATTTTATCCTCAAAGCCAGGATTCACTGTTACACCCATATACTGGCTGTAGGTGCAGACTTTCCTCTCTGTGTTTTTAAAGACCTTCTGCCAGGTGACCTGCTGGACATGTTTGGTTTCAAGAAGCCGACAGCTGAGAGGAGCATCTTCTCCCACTGCTGCCAAAACAGTCTGCTGGGTTAGGATCACAGCTGCTGCACCTACAGGTAACATGAATGCATGTACAAAATGTAATGGCCATCTGTGAAATATTCATCGTTTTAACAATCTCTTCTTACTGAAAAAATTTACGGAACAAACCGCATCTCCCAGCATTCATGGTAACAAAGCACATGCAGCTGATATCATTGATGTATGGAAGTATGGAAGGGAGTTGGAGCTATTAAAACCAGCTGACGCAAATCAACAACTTTGCCATTACTGTTCTCTATTAAGTAAGCATCTATTTTTGCTAACTTTAGTCATTGTGTTAACAAGTAAATTGTTTCAATTGCTAAATTCATTTTCTTCTTCTGTTGTCAACTTTGCAAAAGCGTCTCCCTTTGCATGGTGCAATTAATGTACCAGTCTGACTTTAAGTTACTTGTCATCTGTACAGTTTAAATTTAAGGAAACAATTTGTAAAAAAAAACAACTGGTACCCTAGAAGTGATCAATCCAAACTTGATTTATGGGGACTGTTTATAAGCATAGAACTTTTTGTTTGGTAGTTTAAACCCACTAAAAAATATTTATACATTTCTTATTTCTGCTCCATAAAAAAATCTGTAACTTAAAGTTTAGTTGGCTTAGAAGAAAGGATTTTAGAAAGAAGAAAACTAAGCGCGATTTCAGCTCATGTCGAGAAATCTCGCGAGATCAAACGTGACTTGCGTTTTGAGTCTAAATTGTTGAAATTCCGCGACTGTCGCTGACTTTTAACACTTCCCACAAAAAGAAAACAGAGCTTGGAGCATTTTTATGTGAAGGGGAAGAATATTTTATTTTGTTATTACATTATCGTACATGTGAAAACCGGCAGAACCGATTTAATAGGAATGAACGTGTCAGAAACAAAGCGAACGTTTCAGGATAAATTAGAGTAATAATCACACTGAACGAATCAAAAGCTGCATTAATATGTCATTTTACCTTCCAGAAATAATGCGGCCAACTATAAAATAAGAAGCCACATGCTATCACCATGTTGGTTTTTTGTTGTTCTTCTTCTTGGATTTTTTTGGCGGTTGGCAACAAACTTATAGTAGCATTAGCGCCACCGACTGGTTTGGAGTGTAGTTCGTGATGGTCTATAAATAAATACTATATATTATGTATATACACACACACACTTATAGATAACTATAAGTCTGCCAATTACCAGAGTCCGTTTCTCAGTGGGTGCATCACTGATTGGGGAAAATCGGTTAGAAACGTTAACAGGTTGGTGGTGAGCCAAAGGTTCTGGGACTATGCTTTCTGCGTACAGTCACCCAGCCAGGCTGATTTCCCAGCTGCGTGGGAACTGCTGGAGGATCACTAGGGCAACCTGTTCTTGTTGGCTCCATGCTAGCTAATGGGCCTCGGCTATCTGGAGGTGTTTCAATAGCACAGAGCCGAGCTTCCAATTCACACACCCTCGCCTCCAAAGCTACAAAAATGCTACATTTAACACAGGTACCATTATCTCTAAAGGAGGCAGAGGAATAACTAAACATCTGACACACAGAGCAGGAAAGAGGAGAAGCAGAGGGAGAAGCCATAGTACAGCTAGAATCTAAGCTAACGAGTGCTCACTACACAAAAAAGGTCAGTTTAGAACAATTACGGCTTCTAAAAACTTCAGTGAAGCAACAGAAACGCGCGACCAACGTGAAGGTGAGTTTAGAAACGTCTCAGCACAGAGAATAAGGAGTAATAAGAGAGCGCGCGGAGCTAACAGACGCTAACAGACACACGGAGCAACAACAGGAAGTGACGTCGATACGTACCACCCACGTCGATCGGGAATGCGGCTTCAGTTTTGAAGTTGATTTTGAACTAGATTGTGTTTTTTAGTTGAATGTATTTCTGTGTAGTTTTCTATTTGTCTTTTGGGTAAGAAGCCGTTAAAACTGGTCTTTCAGGATGATATTGTCCAGTTTGTTTGGCAGTTATATTTAGTATTTACTAAATATGAGTTAAATAACGACGTCCTTAAGATATTTTTACAGAAACTCCTTAAAGTATTGACCAGCACTTTATTTTCCTCATTTTGTCTCGTTACAGGCTTGTTGTACTTAGTATAAAATTCTTGCAGAAATTCTACCAAAAAATACCCAAATTAGGACCATTCTAAAAAAAAGTAAGATGTTTGGAAATTTATAAAAAAATAGAAAACAAAGAAATTGCATTTACAGATGTTTGCTAGACTTTACCATGAAGTATAAAACTGAGTTATGAAAAGTTTGTGATGCAGTGTAACTTTAATCTTTCCAAATGAAAACTTTGTTTTTCTTTTCACACTCCATGAACCTTCACATATTTTGCCATGTTAGAACAAGAAATGCAGTTTGCTTTAGACTTTTTCCCAGAGTAAAAGATCCTTTCAATTGTGGTTTGTTCATATTCTTTGCAGCAGGTTGAACAGCACAAAACAGACTTTAGTTCTTATCATAAGATGTTTTTTTTATTGTGAAAAAGTGAAAGAAAATAGTCTGAACATAGATATTTTATAGAAATTGCTGCATTTCTGGTCTAAGCCATGTCCAAGTATTCGTCCATTCATAAACAGTAAACCATATTTAAGACACTTTTCACAAGGACAAAATTTCTCTATCAACATTTATTGTTTTTTTATTTAAATATTCTAATTTGCTGAAATTCAGACAGCTTAAAAAAAATATTTGATAAAATTAGCATTTATACACTAAATAATTGTAGTACTGTCATTTTAAATTTAGATTGTAGGAAATCATGTACACTGAAGGACAAATAAATAAAATACATTTTTTTACAAGTTTAAATTAAAGCATAAAAAAATAAAGACATGATTTGCACATTAGAAAGAAAACAACAAGTTAGTAACAAAGTGCTGTTTAGACAACATAAGCAGAGTTTATTCTCACCTTTCTGAAATGATCCTCCTGAGATTGAAAGAAATAAAAGTAAACACATATTTTCTCCATGGGACATAGTTGGTCTGACGATATTTCTGGAAAACAATGAAGCCACGGGAATGGTTCTTCTTCTTGGATTTTATTGGCGGTTGGCAACAAACTTATAGTAGCATTACCGCCACCTACTGGTTTGGAGTGTAGTTCGTGATGGTCTATAAATAAATACTATATATTATGTATATACACACACACACACACACACACACACTTATACATAACTATTTATTCTACCCCTCTACATCATTCATACATTCACACACACATCTATTATAATCAAATTCTATGAAATAATTTTGTCCTTTTTAAATATCTAATAAATATTTGTATGTGTTTACTCCCCAAATTCTTCCTCAATATATCTAATAAATTAATCTTCTCTTTAATATGTTCAAATTCCCTCTTCATATAACTTCTTTCTCTTTCATACCCACGACATTCTAACATGACATGTTCAATTTTTTCTAACGTTCCACAGTGTTCACATTTGCCAGTATTATGTTTTTTCATTTTAAAAAGTGTATAATTTAATGCTGTATGACCAAACCTTAACCGTGTTATTACTCTTTCCTCTTTTCTATTTCTTCTAGCATTTCTTTTTTCTCCTACTCTCTTCTGAATTTTATAAAACCATCTTCCTGTTTTCTCTTCATCCCAACTTTATTTGCCATTTTTCCACCAGTGTTTCTTTAACAATACTCTTTGCCTCAGATTTACTTAATTTAACTGTAAAACTAATAGGATATTTAATTGCCCTCTTTGCTATTTTATCTGCCCTCTCGTTTCCTTCTACTCCAATATGTGCTGGAATCCACACAAATATAACTATTAAACCTATATGTTGTATTCTGAATAATGTATGAAATATTTCTAATAAAACGTCCATCCTACTATCTGACTGATTATATTTTAAACTTAATAAAGCAGAACTGGAGTCTGAACATATTATTGTTTTTAATGGTTTTATGTATTCTACCCATTGTGATGCTAATAATATTGTCAACATTTCTCCTGTGTAAACTGATAATCCGTCTTTAACTCGTTTTCCTATTTTTATATTGAATTCTGGTACAAAACCTATTCCTATTTTTCCAGTTATTTTTGATGTATCTGTATAAATTTGAATAAATTGATAATAGTTGTTTAAATTTATCTGTACTGAGTAACTGTCTACAATGTAAGATTTATCTTGTTTCTTTTCTAATATTGAAATATCTACTGTTGCTTCTGGTAGAATCCATGGTGGTATAATTGATATTGGTATTGTTTGAGTAATTTCTAAATCATTCATTTTAAATTATTTTAATTTCTTTTCAATTGTCCATCCAAAACTCCTCATTTCTTTCTTTTCTTTTTCCCAACATGGATTTAAAATTTCCCAAGTTGGATTATCAAATTTCTTGCTTTGTAAATTTAAACAATAATTTATTTCTAGTTTGGTTCTTATTAAACTTAACGGCATTTATCCCATTTCTATTTCTATTGCTGCTGTTGGTTTGGTTTTAAATGCTCCAGTACATAATCTTAGTGCCTGATGTTGAATAATGTCTAATTTAACCAAATGTGTTTTAGCTGCTGAACCGTAAACAATACAACCAAAGTCTAAGTTACATCTGAAACCTGTTTTACTGATTTTCTATCTGCTCCCCAGTCACTGCCAAGACTTTTTTACATTTATCACTACGTTTTTGAATATGTATATTCCATTTTAGTTTTTCATCAAACCATATTCCCAAATATTTTATACACTTTACTTGCTCTAACTCTTGGTTATATAATTTAAATTTTATTTACTTGTTTTTTTTTTCTGATTAAATATCATTACTTTTGTTTTTGCAACTGAGAACTTAAATCTCCATTTCAACGCCAATTTCTGTATTTCAATAATAACAAATTGTAATTTCTTTACAATAAAATCTACATTTTTCCCTCTTTTCCAAACAGCTCCATCATCTGCAAACAGGGAACATCCCATTTCTTTTCCAATATCTTTAAATACATCATTTATCATAATTGAGAACAGTAACGGACTTATGATACTCTCCTGTGGAGTTCCATTTTCTACGATATATTTTCCTGAGATTACTTCACCAATTCTAACTTGTATTTTCTTATTTGTTAAAAAGTCTTTAATCCATTTAAATATTTTTCCTTTAATGACCAACATGTATAATTTAATTAATAATCCCTCCACCCACATCATACCGTATGCTTTTTCTATATCAAAAAATATCCACCACACTTTCTTTATTTACTTGTGCTCTTCGAATTTCATGCTCTAAACAGAGCGTTGGATCATTAGTACTCCTCCCTTTTTGAAAACCACTTTGATATCCTTTATCATTTAAATAATATACACTAAAAAAATGACTTTTTTGTGTAGTAAACTCTATTAAGAGTAAATCTCATCATTTCTACCTTGTATTTTTAAGCTTCAGTGAGAACTAGTATTTTGTGGGTAAAATTAAACTCTTTTGTAATGTAATACATGAATTATGTGTGAAGAGTAAGTTTTACTTTGTTTTCTTCATAATATTTAAATGGTTAAAAGTTGTATATACATAAACCTAAAAAAACGACAAACTTTACTCTGAATGTGTAGTGTTTTGAATCGCAAGCACAAGATGCAAGACTTCCCGGCCCGCAGCATCAATGGTCATTTCAACGGTCATTTCTCAGGTGAGTTAGCCTATTAACTTTCTGTTTTTAGAGTTTGACGCAAGATATGTTACTGTTCATGAGTCAATTCAAAGCTAGCGTAATGCCAAATTGGTCCGTCACTGGCCTACAAACGGAAGGGTTGGAGTGTTTTCGGATAAAATTAACTAAAGTTAGGATATTAAAAAACACTGCCCCAACGTTTTAACGTTTATCAACTGATGTCAATACAATGTAACACGGTTTTGTTGCAGCGACATTGAAATAACAAGAAGTTAACTCGTAACAGACCAGAGGCCTGTCATTTAACGTCAACTGATATGCTATGCATTGAGATTTTACAGAACACATGAAGGAGCTGGTTAGTGTTGCCACCAGGATGACCCCATGCCCCAGTCCTCTCCTATCCCGTCGTCCTGCAATTCCTCCCCCACCACACACTCCTTATGTCAACTCCACCTCCAGTGTACAAAGTCCTGTGAGTGAGTCATCTGAAACAACTGCTAAATGAATGATATGCATTGACTCCAGGGAGCTATACTGCATGTACCCATGGCTCATTCCAGGATAAGCCGGGGCCGGATGTGGAAGTACCTTCCTTCATCCATGTAGTAATAATTAACAGAAAACGATTAGTCAACCATCAAAACAGTCCAAAACAGTCTGTACGCATCTCAAATCTTGTGTTCACTACTCGTCAGCCACAGTCAGCAAACAACAGTAACACGCTGAAACTCGCTGTACTAAATGTCAGATCTTTGGCAGGGAAAACCTTTCTGATTAATGATTTGACATAATCTCATAACCTTGATTTTATGTTTTTAACCGAGACATGGCTTGATAAAAACACAGCTGATACAGTCCTGATTGAAGCTAGTCCACCTCACTTCAATTTTTTATCTGAAACACGTCAAAACCAGAGGGGTGGGGGGGTTTGTGCCATATTCTGGGACAATATACCCATCCATAAATTAGCATTTGGTTTTTTTTCATCATTTGAGTACGTATCATTCAGAATGGATACAAAACAATCTTCCATTCTTTGTACTACAATCTACAAACCTCAGAGGAACAGTTTTACTGATGATTTTACTGAACTACTTTCAATTGTATGCACTAATTTTGACTGTCTGGTCATAACAGGGGACCTGAATGTGCACATGGATGCAGCCCAAGGTAAACAATGTAAAGAACTCACTGCTATCCTTGAGATGTTTGGTCTAACTCAGCATGTGAACAAGCCTACACACAACAGAGGACACACTCTAGATGTGCTTATCTCAAAGGGTGTTGTTATTTTAAATGTGGGTGTTGTGGATGTCGCTTTGTCTGATCATTTTAGTGTTTTATTTGACCTTTCTGTTACACCACAGCCAACAGCTGGCCCTACAGTTACTCAAGGAAGACTTATTGATGACAACACAGGGATTCAGTTTTTGATGATATGCTGATGATGTGTTGAACTCTTACACATCAAGTGTCTTGAAGGTTATGGATGCCATTGCTCCTGTCAAGGTTGAAATGGTTAAAGGTACACAAAAGGCACCATGGAGAAAAGATGTCTCGGTCAGGGCACAGAAAAGGGAGTGCCGGAGAGCCGAACGAAATGGCGTAAGTCAAAGCTCCAGGTTAATTTTGAAATCTACAAAGAAAAGTTGTGTGTGTTCAACCAGACTTGGCGTAGAACCAGAGAGAGCTATTTTTCAGAAATCATCAAAAACTGCAGAAACAACTCTTGTGTCCTCTTTGCTACAGTGAGCAGATTAACAAACCTTCCAGTCTCGATCCCCTTGGAACTGATCTCTACATCCAAATGTCAGGAGTTTGCAGTATTCTTTAATGACAAAGTTCAAGGCATTAAAAATCCAATTGTTTCCACGACAGACATAGCTCCTCTACCCCCAGTTAGACATATGGAGCTGACACAGTTCACAGCTGTCTGCGATACAACAGTTGAAGAGATCATCTGCAGCCTGAGTCCATCTACTTGCTGCCTGGATGAGTTACCCACTAGATTCCTAAAGTCTGTGCTGAGCAGTTTTCTGCCACAACTCGCTCATTTAGTCAACATCTCATTTCAAACTTGAATATTCCCAAAGGCCTTAAAACTGCTGTCATTAAGCCTCTTCAGATCAATCTGTGGATGCAGAACAACTTCCTCCAGTTAAACTCAGACAAAACTGAAATCATTGTCTGTGGCCCACAGAAACAAAGAGAAATCGTCATCAGTTACCTTCGGACGCTCTCTCTGGAACCTAAACATCAGGTCAAAAATCTTGGGATAATACTGGATTCTGACCTGAACTTAAACAGCCACATTAAATCAGTAACATCAGCAGCCTTTTACCATCTTAAAAATATTGCCAGAATCAGAGGAATAGTCTCTAAACCAGACCTAGAAAGACTTATCCATGCTTTTATCTCTAGCAGGTTAGACTACTGTAACGGCCTGCTCACTGGGCTTTCTAAATGGGCCTTAAGACAGCTTCAGAACATCCAGAATGCTGCTGCTCGAGTTCTGACCAAAACCAGGAAATATGACCACATTAGTCCAGTGCTCAAGTCTCTGCACTGGCTTCCTGTCACTCAAAGAATAGACTTTAAAACAGCCTTGCTTGTGTACAAGTCTCTCCATGGTTTAGCCCCAAAGTACATATCTGACATGTTAGAGCCATCTGAACCAGCCAGGACTCTGAGAACCTCAGGTAGTGGCCTCCTGCTGATGCCCAGAGTCAGGACCAAACAAGGGGAGGCTTCATTCGTTTTATGCTCCTAAAATCTGGAACAGTCTTCCTGAAGAGGCGAGACAGGTTTCAACTCTGCTGTTGTTTTAATCCAGGCTGAAAACAGCCTTATTTAACTGTGCATATAGCAACTGAGAATATTATTACTATTATTATTACTATTATTTTATTTCATTTCTTTTAAATTCAAAGTTGATTTTATTATTTCATTTTATGCTCTTTTTTCCTATGTAAAGCACTTTGAATTGTCTTGTACACGAAAATGTGCTATACATATAAACTTGCCTTGCCTTGCCAAATCAACAACCGTAAATCCAAGGAGGGCGTGGTTCAGAGCGGATAGCTGGAATCTCAGTTACTAAATCGGATCAGCCCTGAGCTAAAAGCCACTAAAACCCTAGAGCTTTAATATCCAACTTCAATCTAACTTCACCGTGGTTCCAAAACCCTCACAATGTCTTTTCACAATCAGAGAAGTACTTATTGCAAAACTGAGAGCAGTTTAATAAACTGTGAGCAACGATTTCCTCTTTTTTTCTTACCTTGATACTTGAGGGGCTCCACAGTTGGACAATCAGATGTGGACAAACTGCGATA
>JAVLVB010000301.1:27248-44294 GCA_032876305.1 Orestias chungarensis
GCAAGTCACAGTCTTGGTGGTGGTGACATCCTCCACACACTTGCTGATGTACCCCAGAACAGCAGATGTGTAGTCCTCCAGGTCCAGCTCCCCCTCACACTCAGCAGCCTCCCTGAAGACCTGCCAGTCTGTGCAGCCGAAGCAGTCCTGCAGCACGGCGTCGGCGTCACTGGGCCACACAGTGATGGTCCTCTGTGTGCGTCTGGAGCGTCGCAGCCGGGGATGGTAAGCAGGCACCAGCATGACGGAGATGTGGTCGGAGAGCCCGAGGTGGGGGCGGGGGAAGGCTCTGTATGCGTCTTTTAAGTTGGTGTAAACACGGTCCAGCGTGTTATTTCCACGTGTTGGAATGTTCACATGCTGCTTAAACTTCGGCAGGCAGTTCTTTAGTTCTACGTGGTTAAAGTCCCCCGCTACCACGTAGTTGAATTATAGATTTCTCTACAAGAACTTTGGATACTCTCTCTGCACATGTGTTAGTTCCTACTGCGTACTGGGGACATGTAGAGGGTTACCAGACCTGCACACTGTCATACCTGAGGTCAACTGGAAATACCATAGGAACTAAGGGTACCCAGCGAGAACCCAGTGGTACAAATGACAACATTCAAACTATATTCATAAAAAAACAAGAACTAGAATAAAGATCTCTCAGATTAAAATTGAGTTCACAAAGTTAGGAATTTTTGTTAAATGGGATTGAAGAGATATGTTGATGTATAAAAAATATAAATCACAGATTAGGAATCTTAATTGAATGGAGGAAAACTTTAAAATGTCTCAGCAGGACTTTTATTTATGTAAAAAAAAAATGAAACAGGATTAAGGATAAACTAGTATAAACATTAGAAAAAAGAGAATAGATTTATTTAGCATTTAGAATAAAAACTATTTAGAAAGAGCAAAGCTGTACATATTAAACAGCTAATCTAACAGAGCCGAACACAAAGGGAAAACTGTACAGATCACAGTCAGCAACACTGTCCTGTAAGCACATAATCAGGTTGAACATAAAGGCAATTGAATTTACAGGTTGTAAACATAATCTACAGATAGACAATGATCATTGTGAAGCATGTTCAGAGCATCAGCTTGGAATGGACGGAAATAAAGTATATATATTTTTAATCTCGTAAATGTGATGCATTCTTAATGATTGTACAAACATCATAAAATCAAACGTCCCTTGGCAGGAGCTCTTAAAACTACTGTGTTCATAAAAACTTCCCTTAAAGTCTTTCCACCCAACCTGATCTTTAACCCTCATTGAAGACTGTCAGACTCGACACAGCATTCTTCTTAAAAAAGTTGTTTTGTCACAATATTTGGGTAGATGTTTTCTGGATCTTTTTTTTCATTAGATCGTTGTCTGATCTCATTCCCGTTTAATGACCTTTAAAAAAAGACAAAAAAGACAAACACATTTAATAATGTCCCAATACAGTTAAAGTATGCAAAACAACAGAATTGATTAAATTTCTACTTGTATGTGTTTGGGGTTGATTTCATTGTTTTGTTGCTCTCAGGATCCCTGAATGATAGAAAATATTGTTTAATAGGTTTGATTTTAATAATTGTAAGATGTTTCTCTTCCCAGACATGACGTGTGACGGTGTTTATCACCTTGTAGGTTTTTTCCTCTTGTAACACAGGATTGTGAGGACCAAGACAAAAATGCAGCCCAGCAGAATACATGGAACTATTTTAATGATCTGATTTATCCCTTTGAAAAAATACAACAACATGTTAAATGGAGGCTAATAACTAACACTGGATATTATTTAGGGGTAAAAAAAGAAATGGTTCTGAAACTTCAAAACATTTTAATAGAAATGGGATTAACTAAAATAGAATTAAGCCAGTGGTAATATGGTGAGCAAAGATAAAGAAAGTCAGTTATATCAATACTTACTAGAAACATGAGTGTTTGAAACTTCCTCACCATCTCCAGACGTCTCTGTGAGTCCAGGAACGATGATCAGCAGCTCTCTGGGAGCAGCAGAGAGAACTGAGACTGAACATCCCACCTGTGTGCTGCTGGAAGCTGACAGCAGAGCTGTGGTGGTGACGGTGACGGTACCATTGGTGTTGGTCACACTGGTGGTGTTGTACTGGGAGAAGCTGAGCTTCTGCTGTGGAAGAGTCAGAGTTACAGTAGGAGCAGGTCGACCTGAGGCTGAACAGGAGATGATAAACTCTGCAGGAGAGCTTGATCTTCTGACATCAAGGATGGGTTCATGCAGCTCTGTGAAGAAAACAAACATGAACATTAACATCTAGATATAGAAGGTAAAGCTGTTATACAGTCAGGTTCTCACCATAAACCTTCAGACATGTTCCAGCAGTGAAAGCTCCATCAGGGTGGATGTTGAACGTACAGAAATAACATCCTTCATCCTGCTCTGTAACATTCTTGATAACAATTGTGTTGTTCTGTAGTCCAGATTCTGTAAACTGAATTTTATCCTCAAAGCCAGGATTCACTGTTACACCCAAATACTGGCTGTAGGTGCAGACTTTCCTCTCTGTGTTTTTAAAGACCTTCTGCCAGGTGACCTGCTGGACATCTTTGGTTTCAAGAAGCCGACAGCTGAGAGGAGCATCTTCTCCCACTGCTGCCAAAACAGTCTGCTGGGTTACGATGACAGCTGCTAGACCTGCATAAAATGCATCATCAGACGCAGGAAAACAAAAGAAACATTTTCAAAAATCTTAATGACCCCCACTTCTTCTTCTGGAACGTTCTACATTCCTAGATCACACAGAGAGAAGGTTCTCTGTAGAAACAGAAGAAGGTTGATGTAGTTTCTAGTATACAATTTATTTATCTGCTGATATGACCAAATGTTTTGGATCATTATTTAAAAAATTTAAAAAATAAAGGTTTCTGGTAGGGGCCTCAGGTTGTTTTATATATTTGTGAACTCTTCCACTCTAACAAGGTTAGCATGATCTTTGGACAAGGGGCCACACCATCAAAGATCCCCTACAGAGGACCTGCAGCGTTTTTCTACACATTCATTCTTTGTTTCTCACTAAATCAACCTAGAGCAATTGTTGAATCTCTTAATATTATCTGAACCAAGAAGACGTAAACTTCAAATAGAGTTTATAAAACTCCACACATTTGTTATGGTAGGTGAGAACATTTTTTTCACTGGCACACCTCAAAAGCAACAGGATATCATTATGTCCTCATTGAATAAATGTAATCAAACAAAGGCTGTATTAATTCACCTCTTTCCGTTAGATGATGTTACTGCAATGACAAAATCCTTCATTTAAGGCCTTTTTTTTGCGTTTTTATTAAAAGGGGCACCTGACTGATCTGATCCATGCTCCAGCTCTGTTAGAAATAATTATGTGTTTAAATAAAGCAATTTCATTACCTGGAATAATCGGGCAGAAATGTTTTTTATGCGCATAAAACAATACAATAAATAGATAAATAAATAATAATACATTTTCTTACCTCTGTGAAGAAGTTGTAGAACAAAAAAACACACCACTGCAAATAACTCCATTGCTCTAATTGGAGCGAAATATTTGAAAAAACGCAGTGAAATGTGGACCGAACCAATAATCTGCACTGTGAAAGTTCAAATGAATAATTCTCTTAAAGATATGCAACACCCCCCCCCCCCCCCCCCCCATCCAGGGAATAGCCCTCAACTTCATTCAATTATTGATTGTTATTATATTTGAGCCACTTTAACCGTATTTTAATCACATAGTTCTTGATTATTCTTGCTTTCCCCACATAGTGGTAAAAACCTTAGTAAAGTTTCACTTTCATTCCCGTGACTCGAGTGTCAAAAAATGGATAAACTGCGACATCTAGTGGTCAGTTCAAAACTAACCAGATGACTTTTTCTCGTGTCAAGTTTTTTTTTTTTTTGTTTTTTTTCTTTGAATTTTTGTTTTTTCCAGATTTGTTGCAGTTGAAACTATAAATAAAATGTTGAATCAAACACTTAAAAATTGTATAATAATTTCCTGTTTTTAAATGTAAACATGTTGTTAATCTATATATTTTTTTACATTTGTTTGTCTAAATAAGATTTTTGACAAAATTTGTGCTTTAAATAAGTCCTAATTTTATATTACAGGAATGGAAGATCAACTGCTGCACTCAAATTCAAGAGGAGCAACTTTACTGGGACAACTTATTTAGGCTTGTGTAAATAAAATACACATAATGAATATTCACTTTCTTTGCTCTTGCACGTGTAGCTGCTGTTGCATCTGTGGTTATCACCGTCTTAAACTTCTGCCCAATTCATCAGGAAATTATTAAATGTCACAATGTTGCTTATGAAATTAATTTTAATATTAGAAGATTCAAATACTCTTGCTTGTTGTTGGCTGTGATTGTTTCATCTTTGCCTGAGAGCTGCACTGTATGTTAGTTTTTTTTCTTTGGAGGGGGGGATTGTTTATTTATTTATTTTTGTTTGTTCTTTTAACTGTTGTTCTTACGGTACGTTTATCTTGCAATGAGAAAAGTGCATTAGAGAGATATGATGTGTCATCTTACTTTATCCTTTTTTATTTGACTAAAACTATGCAATGACTCGATGCCATCTGCTGGGGTTCCTTAGATTGGAATCTTTTTTTAAATTGATTTTTTTATGATGTATCAAGTTAATTGATTTTCTTGTGAAGTTAGTTTAAGTTTAAGTTTAAGGATCATGTTTCCTTTTGCAGAGATGTCTTGTAAGGAGAGGTGGTTAAAACAGAAACAAAAGGAGCTGTGTGAGGCTGCTGTGGTGTGTTGTGATTCCATGTTACATACTTTATATTATGAGTTGGTACAATTCAACCGGTTGTATAGGAGGGTACGTCTCTGTATCCTGTTTCAAATCCATACTTTATGTGCCCCCTTTTAACTTTGAGCACCGGCGCCTCCAAAGGTCTCCGCACGGTCCTGATGAATATAATGCTTGATGCTAGGAGAAAACCTCAGCTTATATCCAGTGATATATCTCCTGAATATACGAAGCATTCAAGTAATTACGGTGGTTATGACGATGGGTTACAGTGCTTCAATGAGGACACAAACACAAACCCACCTACTTATATAACAGAAACATCAAACAAGTTAATTAAGTGGGTAGTATTCGCCCCAAGAGACATGGTATAAAACTGAGCTCCATCTAAACACCATATTGGATATTCAAAGGCATTGGAGGTTTAAAAATATGCAAGGTTCTTGTGCATCTTGCTTTTAAACAAACATTGCATTGACATGTAATTATTTTCATTGTATAACTTACTACATTCCCCCCCAAAAAATGTTTTCTCTCTGTACTAGTAGATAAAGATGAAGCTCCTGTCTGGTCGCCTACTGGTCTTTTTGCTGCTGTTGGAAGTTGTGGTCCCCTTCAACTTAAAAGACACATCCGAGCCAGGAAAACAAACTGTTGAACGCTACAAGAAGTTCAACAGACAGCATGTAGACAATAAAATGACTGTAGAGAAATGCACAGCAGTGATAAAGCAGAAGAATATCTACAGCAGAGACAACAGCCGCAAGTCCACCAATATGTTCATCCTAGCCGATGCAAGCGAGGTCAAATCCATCTGCAAGGGTGAAAGAGAATATTTGAAAAAAAGTCACCTGATAAAGAGTAAAATGACGTTTAGCGTTGTTGTTTGCAAGTTGAAGACAGATAACCACAAGCCCAAATGCGAGTACAGCGGTAAACTTCACAAAAACAGATTTGTTGTGGTGCAATGTTCGGGTGTTCCTGTGCAATTTGCAGAAAACATTCAAAAATGTTGAGGAATAATTGCCTTCTAAAAGTACCAGGTCTTTGATACAGGAACCAAAAAAAAGTTATGTTTCCCAGTTTTCATGTCTATTCTCTCCTGCTGTTTCTGTTTTATCATGCATTATACAAAAATATACAAAAAATAAACTTATTTACCGCCTCATGGAGACTTTATTTTTTTACTGAACTAGGAACATATAAACATATCATGGTCGTCCCTCCGAAGATATCTATGCAAATAAGGATTTTAATAAAATGAAAAGCAGTGTAGAAAACTCTAAGCATCCTCCTTATCAGACTGCTCTATAAAAATAGTGTCTTAAGAGGCATCTGCATATCTGGAGTTATACTGATCGCTACAGAAGATCATTCCTGCGCAGCACATTTTTTTCCAAATTAGAGAGCATAAAAACGGATGATTCTGTTTTTGGGGACCCTGAGTAAGTTGGAACCAAAAGACCTACAGTAAGGGCTCTGGGAAGTTAATTGGAAGAAAGCAGATTATTATTTTTTTCTGTTTGTTTGATGACTGCCGTATAGGAAAATATAGCCATATCATATGTTTTTATGTATTCTAAAACCTAAAAATAAAATGGTACTCAAACTCAAGGACTGAACAATTATTATTTTGTGAGACGAAAGGTTGAAATGGCCCTTGTGGTCATAGGTGTTGCAGACCCTGGAATGGTGAGTTCAGTGTTGCATCGTCATCATCTGAACTTTGAAAATGAATTCATGTAGACCAGTTTTTTGAATCTGTGAAAACACAACAGCTTTTGTGTCTGTGGTAAAAATACAAAAAAAGTCAGAAGAGGTGCTGGAGAGGCTGAAAGGTTAAAAGCTCTTTAAATCAATTATCAGTTCGTGCACTGAGGCATCTTTGCTGATGCATCAGGGGTTTTCGTGGTCATATCACTTTAAACACCTCAGACCTTTAGGAACATACAATGCTGCAAACAACTTACAATAATGAATGGAGAAGGCAGTTAAACAAATTGTCTGTTTTAGTAAATATACAAATTTGCTAAGTTACATTGAAAAGCAAGCAGCCTTGTGGTTAACCATGCCTGCTTTCACAAAAAGTATTTAGTTTTTGCAAGAAGTTGATATCATTTTCATTTACCTTTTAAAACCTCCTTTAACCGCTCTAGAAACCATATTTGAAGCTGTTTTATATTTCATCATTTTTTTTTTGGTTGGGTTAACTTGACGCGGTCGGGTGAAAAAGGTTGCTTTTAAATCAACCTTCACAATGTGACATTTTGTGTTTGCACTGACATTTCTGCGTAATAAATAATGGTGGCTGTGGTGTCGAACCAGCCATCAGTTGGTTTTAAAAGTAATTATTACTGGTGTAAGAAGACTCACGGGTCGCCCTTATTTGGTAGCACATAAAAACCACAGCATTTGTATAGCTGAGTTAGAACCCTGCCCTATTTTTAATCAGAAACAGTTAAAGTTGTTTCTGACGAGTGAAGCCAAACCTTGGTGTGACATCTGAAACCACCGGAGACTTTCTTCTTTGTCTCCATCTGACGTGACTTTTCTCTTATTTGATTAAGGTTGTTGTTCATTTATATAACAGCTGATAGATGTTTAAAGATGCATTTGTAAAATTGATAAATGAATAAAGTTCATACTCAATGTTAAACTATTAGTTTATATTAAATGAAATAGACATGGAGATGGAAGTGGAAGAAAAAAAGACAATCTAAGGAAGAGAGTTGGGTGTTGAGGTTTAAAGGGAAAAGTGTCGAGGGGTGAGAGATTTACATAGAATAAAATAAAATACACCAGAAATCTGCTTGTGCTAAAAGAAAAGGCAAAAAAGAACAAAAAACATAACAGAGGACCTGGGAAACCGTAGCACTAAAACACCACATGCATGTATAACAAGAAAGATTATAACATTGCTAAATGGATTATCTGAGAGCACCTGCATCCAAGCAACACCGACTTTCAGCTTATACAACATAAATGTTAATACAATGAAATCACAAGCAAATTCCTTTTGTTCTTCTAACAGGCAACAATGAGGATCCTGGCCGTTTTATTAAAATTTTTTAGTGGAAATAACAATAAATCTACTGCCTGAATATCTGCTTGTCAGAATAAATCCTTTCTTATATTTCTACATTTCATTTCATCCAAAGAGACACTGAACTATGACACAATTTACATATTATAAGTTACCTGCAGTATACTGGAAGAAGACTTAACATTAAGGATATATCATTAACTAAGTATTTACAAACAACATTAAGAAACACAGAGAATAGAAGTATTCTCCTTCAGTGAACATATTATTTACCTTTCTGTTTCTTAGTAAAATAAAAAATTCAAGTTTGTGTTACACTCCTGGTAACAATTAACACTGCAGTTGTGATACCATGATTAAAATGTTTATCGAAAGTTAGGCTATTTTGCATATTGCTGGTAAAGTTTCTGGCCAAAAAACCCACAGAGCAAGACCTCTAACCCTGACTGGTTGGTTACATAGTTTTTGCACATTAACCTTACATCTGGCAAAGAAAAGTCACCCTACATGCAGAGGAGCAGATTCCCTATCAACATCCAGCGTGAAAAGAATCATGTTGGTATATTTGGGCAGGTCCTCATAGACTATGATGACGAGTCATAGAAATCTTCATAGTATCTCTGGACTAAACTGTTGATCCAGGATGGATAGTCTGCCCCAATAACATCTTGCCTGATTGACTAAATTATTTAAGAGGCGAGTTATCAAAAACCCTCGTACTCACTAAAATAATCCCATCAGTTCGTATACCGTACTACAATTTGCAGGTACTTCCGGGATTTTCTTAAAGCCCGGTCTACAGCCTGTGAGAAAATGGCCAGCAGCATCAAAGTAAGGACTTGATAACAACAGAATTTCATCACTGGAGAGAAGAAGGGGGGCAGCTCGCCAAGGTATTACTGATGAAAAAGTAAACTGCTGGGGATTTATGAGGATGCAAATCATAAATTATATACAGTATCAGCAGCGCTTTATTTTACTGTAAAGAGTAAGAGACATATTTCTAAAAATGAAGATTTCTTGTGGAAAATTTAAAGCATCCGGAGAATAATATATCACTGCCAAATCTACCAGCATTAACACAAGTGTTTCAGTACGTCACATCCCTTTAGATTCAGTTAATTGCTAATATCTAAAATTTTTATACTTTAACTTGTTTGAAACAAAACAGATGTATGTATTGTAATGTAATTTAATAAAGTTCAGAAAGAGGGTTGAGGCTGATTGACACCTTAAGTTACACAACTTTGTGATAAATTATTCAAAATATGCCATCCTTCACATTAATTGAAATCAGTATACTGTTTTAAAAGTTTACATTCAATGACTGGATAAAACAGTTTTATCATATTTTGAAAATAAAACCACAAAACACATTCATTTTTGTTTATTTCTTTATTGAACAATATGTGTACAAAAGCTATGATTACATAATTCCTGGATTAATATTTGTGCACCGTGCTAAAATGCTGCAAGATGCAAAAATATGACTCAATGCTTATCTTACTGTGTTCTCTCATTAACACAAATGCAAGTTATAACATAAGATATATGTTGCAAAAGTTATTAGAATTTGCTTTTCCAGTTGTCAAGAGGCGGAAGAGAGTGACAAGCAGCTGCAGAATGCAATTATCCTTTTATTTTCACATTCTACCTAAAGAATTTGGTAATCCATTCTTTTGGCCAGGTAAGTATCTTCAGGAGTTAATTCACACGGAACAATGCTGAATTTCTTTCTCCTTTTTACCCCGACAAATGTCTCTGACTACAGCTTCATTAGCAATAATGAATGTGTTGCTTTTCTTAAGTTTGCCTTTAATTGTTATGCTTCTTTGTTCTATCTCTGATGTGCAATCATTTGTATCCATGGCATCAACAACATGTCTGAAAAATGCCTGATAGCGTTCATTTGGACTGGTGGCGCTGATTACCTGGACCAGCAGCAGTTCTGATTCTGATTCTGATTCTAAGTGAGAGGCGGAAAACTGCAGGAATTACTAATAAAAATGTGTGAATATAAACCTAAATCTCTTTCTAAAAATACTCCATAAGACACCACATCAGTTCTGCCTTCATTCTGTCTGATGCAGAAACATAATTTCTTCTGTTTTATGGGTCGTCGCTACATAAGTCGACAGTCTGCGGCTTCCTTCTGCTTTTGTAGATGTTGAGATATTTATCCTACGATATTAGTATTATATTTTACATAACATCAAACTGTTTAAGATAGGTGGACATAAAGTGTGAGAAATTGTTTTGTTAAGATTGTTTCCAGGTTTGTTTTTGAAGTCAATCAAAATCCAAAATGCAATTTTTTTTATACCTCTATATTTTTAAATAAAATTACCCATTTCAACACACATACTACTAATGTGAATAATTGGTGCCTGCATAATGCATAGCATAGGAGGCAGTGCATTGTGAAGCCTTTATGTTCTTAGTGTGCCCACTGTGTGTCTGTGTAAATTATAAGCCATATGTTCATCTTGATAAGATTGTCAACCAGGAAAAACAATCTGCTTTAACATTTAACCCATGAATATTAACACTTAAAACTCTCTGGAGGGAACTTGAAGATTTTACTCATTTGGCAACAGTGATAATGTTTGAAGAAGTCAAATGGAGTTTTTTCTTTTTACCTTAAACAAAATACAGTTAAGATAACTTTGAGCTTCTGCATCGGCTCCAACTTTAATTGCATTGCAACTTTGTGTACTTTATTCAAGAAGACTATTTAAATATAACCAGCTTACATATTTAATAAATATGTAAGCTGGTTATATTTACATAGTTGCATTTCTTACATGTCCTCTGATATAAATATTATTTACATCAGGACATGTAAGAAATGCAACAGAACTTAATCGAGGTAACACATTTTCCCCTAAAATTAAGTAGGATTTTGCACTTTACACTTAAAAGTGTATAATACTACTTTATACAACACTAAGCATCATGAATCACTTAGAGGATTTAGAAAATATCTGATCAGCCTTTACTTCCTCCAGGTATTATCAGCAGAGTCATGCTTGTTGTAGCGAAATTGGCCAAACAATGGTGAAGAGTGCTGGCGTTTTAAAAAGAGGAAACGTATTCTTTTACAACCGTTACACTGGAAGAGCTATGGAAGGACAAAACAAAAAAAAAGCTCTTACAAATAAAGTTTTATGCATGAAATAAAGTCTGAATTAACTGCAATGTAAACATTAACATAGAAAATAAACGTTTCTCCATTTAAATCATTGAGCCTTTCATGGAAGAGTAATTTGTGTGAGCTGTAAGATAATTAGTTTCCCATCTTGAATTTAATTATTCAAATATTTAAACTTTGACATTTCAAGTCAACAAACTGTGCTGGTAATAGAAAAATATATAACTTACAAATAAAGGCAGACCTTTTATTTTACCTTAATCACGTTTCAAAGCCATACCACAGAAAAGAATCAGGTTGTGTTCTTTTAGGAAATTTAAAGAAAGCTAGATATGTAACGAAAGATCCTTAAACAAGAAATTCAATCAAAAAAGCAACTTTATTTTTACCCCTCCAATGGTACAGAACAAACTTGAATGAAAAGATCTCAAACAACTTGAGCATGTGATTCTCCAAACATTTGTGCACTGTACAACGTGTATTGAAGTGCAGAAACACAAGATACAGAGTTAGTCTTTTAATTATTTACAGGCATATCCTTGCTTTTACTTTTTAAAGGATAACAGACTCTTTTTAGTGGACAAACACTCTCCATAGCATCTAACCCCAATATTTTTTACTATAATTTAGTTAATAAGCAATTATCAAGATATAAGCAAAACCTTACTCCAACAATTAAGATCTTTCCCCTGTTTGAAAGCAAGAAAGAAGACAAGTTGGCAGCCAGTTCCTTCTAACAGTAGACTGATCCCGTACAGGTTGAGGGTGACTCGGCTGGCATCTATCGACGGCTGCACCAGACTGTGGAGGCTTGTGGATTTCTAATCCACTCAACAGAAAAGGAGGAATTAGCACAGACCTATCAGAGTTCTGATCTTGCTGAGCATCAACCGGTGGCTGATCAGAAAAGCTGCAAGGGTAACCGTTCTCATTGCTCTGAGGACGAGACGGATGCAGAGGAGAGTAGACGTCGTAGGTGGAACTGTGAGGACAACGAGATTGTAATTAAGGGCACTAATCTCAAAATAAGTCATATGGAAAATCAAAAAAAAAATTTGTATTTTGAAAAATCTCTCCTTTTTGTTTGAGATTTAAAATAGGACGCTCTAGTACAGCCTTCATTTTTTTTAAATTTGGTTCCAGCTAAACATGTCAAGGGCAAACCCCAGCAGCAACACATGCATAGAACATAAGTGTTCTCCCAACTCATTAAGTGAAGTGTAAAATCCAAAAATCTGTCTGAGCTCCTCAGAGAGATGATTGGACCATCTTAGCTGTCTTAGCATGGATCTGAAGAAGTCTCTAAAATGTCATTTGAAATCTCTATTGTACAGAATTTAATCATAAAGTCAAGTGTGAATGCTGCAAAGTATGGGCCCCAAAGAAAATTAACCCTAAAAGCAGAACCGAAACAAAGACTAAACTGAATCCTGAAAGATTATAATCGGACCAATCGATGTCTGCACAATCAGCAAAAACTGAAAACTCTTCAGATGTCGGAAATTATGTAGATCCCAGACAAACGGTGCCATTATATAGCGCAATCCATTAACTATGTATATATGTGTTAAACTGAAACAGAACTGGACTCTCCAACATTAAAGTGACCAAAAAACTAATTATAAATCCAACAAGAACTTGGTAAAACTGAAGAAGTAATAACTGATATGTCTAGTCAGGGGCAAGATGTTAATCTCATGGAGATGCTTTAGGGTGAGAAGAAACAAACATCCAAGAACTTCAAGGTGTAGAATGGAGGACATATTTTCCTTAGAACAGTGTGAGAGAGCGGAAAATGAGGTGACACTAACATAAAGCTAGCCAATATTTAAAGTGGTGTCCTTATTGTTTCCTGCGCAAAAGGTTTAAGAACAATACATTTATTTTACAGTTATGAACTAGATAACACTGATGGGTGGACATTTCAAAATTAAGAGGCCAATATTTACTGAAGGTTTGTAGTTGTACATAACAGACTTACCTGCTGAATGAGGTCTGAAGGGAGGAGGTTGATGAAGACGAAAAGTATCCCGGACGTTTGAGTTTTTGTGGACTCTCCATAACAACGTAATCATCCTGAGATAGCTCAGACAAGCTGTTGCTTACTGTCGGGGACATCATCACGTACCCAAGCCCTTCCTCCTTCTCAGCAGACTCCCAGCTCTGGATGGTGCAGCTTTTGGTTTCTGGCACAGAGCTCTGCTGATGTCGAGGAGGGCTGAGGTGCGAGGTGAAGCTCAGGGAGGATTCAGACTTTGTGTCGTCTGCTTTCTGAGGTCTAGATCGACGATATTGTGCGGGACTAGTTTGGCTCTCAGCATTTCTAGGGTGCAGAACCAGAGATGTAATGGCTCTCACATTAGCAAGCTTGTCTCTCTGTTTGGGTCGGCAGCGCTTGGAGGCAAGAAGGCCAGGCTGTTGATTGGGACTGGAGGTCGGGGATCGGCTGAAGTCTGGAAGAGCTCGTAAAGATCTTACAGTCTCCCGGACTGCCTCGTGAATGTTTTGGGCCAGAGCTGGGTTTCCTGAAAGGTGTAATCAGAAAAACTGAAGCCTTCAAGTATATTTTATAGTTTATTGCATGTTGTAGGAGAGATTACCTTCTTCTTTGACCTCCATCCAGATCTCCCCAGGACCATGGGGTGCTGATCTGCCGAGCTCCAAAAAGAAAAAGCCATCCAGGTGTCCAAATCGACGAACACTCAGCAAAGGTATAGTGACTGACAGTAAATCATTATTGGATCCCAGTCTAACCAGGACGAGTGTTGATGCTGTAAGGCATAAACGGTTCTCTCCCGAGAGAGGCTTGGAAGAGCCCAGACCTCTGGGCTTCACCATGACGGGCCAAACCTTAGACGAGGACATAAAGCAGCCAGAGCAGCAATGAATAGTACTAATTTAAGAGCGCATTGATTGATTGCCGCTCCCCCGCCTGTCAGTAAACACTCAGACTCTAGAGCAAGCTTCATCTGGATCTATAATCAATTGTACTACTAATAATAAATGGATAAATTGATTAATGGGCAAATTCACTGACAGATAATTGATGAATGTATGGATAGCTATATTATAAACACATAGGTGTAGTATGGATATTTGGAGCGGACATCTCAACAGGTGAATTGGGGATGAATGGACTAACAGATAATGCAACTTTTGGCTTTTTGTTATGCAATAAAGTCTAGAATTATATATTTACTTTTCCAAACCGTGAGTATATTTAACCAAGAGCAACTCTGAAAGGAACCCTGCTACTTCTCAACCTACCTCTTTGAAGAAAGCAGCTGGCGGTAGAGTGCAGTATCCGTCGTCATCATCAAATCCTTCTTCTTGCTCCTCATCCCTCTGCTCTTCCTCCATCAGTCTCTTTATGGCCAGATACCAATCTTCCTGTTGCTGCTGCTCCTCCATCACCAGCACCAGAGTCTGATCCTTGTCGTACAGCGTCACAGTGTGGCCTTTACGTGAACTGCCACTCCGACTTACACCAAGACAGCAACGGAGGTAGATGACCCTGGGAAGAAGGAATTGGATCTGTAAATGAGTTTTTAGTACAATGGTAACGGCATCACTAGAGCTAAACCAATCCATCTTGAAAGTATTACCAACCCTTGCTTGTTGGTTCCAAAGAGAGAGTCCTTCCCAGCAGACTTCTCCATTGCTGTAAATTTCTCCTGGTTCTTGTACCACTCCAGTCTGCTTGGACCAGTGTGACATCCCATTCTAAGGACAAAGTATCGCCTGTGGTTGCGTTCCAGTTTCCCCAGGTAACCTTCCTTTTCCACGCCGGTATTAGGCCCCGATGGGGCCATTGATGTGCCGGCTAAGGGGACCAGAGGCCTGGAGGTCTTGCTGGTGCAGAACAGCTCCTCGTAGAAGCGAGATGAAGACTGTTCATTTGACTGCATGCTGGGGCGACGGTCCTTGGAGTCCTCATCTTCATCCTGCTCTGGAGGATGATTCCTCAGGTGAAATCGCCAAGGGGATTCATCTGTGGGAGTGTAGCTGCAGCGTTGGGAAGACCGAGGCGTGCCAGGAGGCTCCGTAACCTTCTTTTTGACAAAACTATCATGACCTTCTGCCATTTTATTGTGATGCTTAAAATCTGCAACATGAAGACAGAGGAACAATAATAATAATAATAACAATAATAAACTGTTACGACAATTTACAGTTTGCTACAAATTTAAGGAAAAAGGCCGTCCAAGATCGTTCCAGTTGAAACTTAAAACTAAAAAGATCACATTAAAATTAACAACATTTTGAGTATTTATGTCTAGATAAGGCTAAATCTTTATAGCTAAATTAATCACTTCAATGTTCTGCCTAATTAGTTTATATTACTTTAGATTACTGCAACCATTTATGTAAAAACTGTAAAGTATGTAAATAAGATCTTTTTTTAATTTTTTTTATTTAAATAAGGGCCCATTTTATTTTATAAATCCATTTTTTTTCTGCTTTTCCAAGGCCTCACTTTCTGTAAACAAATAATTGTTTTTTTAATATTACAGTAAAGTATATTGCACCATTTCAACATAGCTCACAATTACAGTAACACTAATTTAAGGAGACATGCTTGGTAATTTAGGACAGTTTTGGTTATAATTGATGGTCCTCCAATCTGACTTCATAAAACCTACATCCTTGAAGCATGCGTTTAGTCATATTTTTTACATTTTCTTGCTCTTCTTCTATTTTACCATCTACGTGCAAGATACTATTCTACTAAGAAGCATGGAAATATCCTAAAAATAAAAAGCAATGTGAACAAGTAGAATTGAAACTTTTTTGTGGAAATGCTTTTGCTGCACTGCCAAGTAATAGCAGGCGTAATACTAGAAGTATATAATTATTTTTTTCTATTTCAAATTTATAATAGTAATTACAACAATCAGACAGAAATTAGTCTTACTAAATCTACCAAAAGTTTAATAAATTCTAGGTCAGTTACTATTAGGGATTTATGTGCACACAAGTAAAACATTTCATTTTACCCCTTTCAAATACTAATTTTATTTTAAAAAGTTTCAACAAATAAAATCTACTTGTAAAAAAAAATAGTAGTTTTCAGAGGGTACACTTCATGTTTTATGATCTCCATGCCCTCATGAATGAGACTCTCTAATGTCATTTGACTTTTATGATAAACTTTTCAAACAAACTATTTGCACAATAGATTTTAAATTGACACTCAAATAAAATGTGTTTTACTCATGCTGTGTCACGATTTTAGAGTTAAAAAAAATGTTCCTAAATTATTCAAAGAAGCACGTTGCAAAACAAAAAAACTGAAGCTAAAACACATTTTTACAGTTTTATACAAAGTTAAGGTAGTAAACTAAGAAATGTTTCATGTTTTTATAAGATTAAATTAATTTTATTACTTATTTATTTGTATGTTTCATTGATATTTGTGCATAAAATGGATAATCTGGTTAAAACAGGAGTTTTAACATGAAACTTACCTGAATGTTAAAGACGTCAACATAACGTCTAAAAGTAAAGTCCTCTCTTTCCTACTTCTTTTTTTCCGTCTAACAAAAACTGTAAACAAACAAAAAAAAAACTAAGCAGCAAATGCTTTCCAAACTATCTCAAGGCATCCCTCCAGTTTGTGCATCCAGGTGCGACAATCAGGTGCCAATCAGTGTGGTGTTCAGGAGCTTCTAGTAAAAATAACAATTCAGCTGAAAAAAATAACAAAAACAAACAGCGATTAAAAACAAACATTTAAAACCCCTTATGTCCCTTTGAGAGTAAGTCTCAAACTACTGAACTCATCCAAGTATTTAGATATTTAGGAGATATTTATAATTGAACCTATTAAGGTTCAAGGTCAGCTGCTTTAATGCCAAAGAGATAAATCATCACCATCACTTAATGTTCTTAGAGTACCCATCTTCTCTTGCCTACTTCCAACAGGATGAAGCACCGAGTCTTAAAGCTTAAATTTTGAACAAACTTAACAAATGTCATGTCCTTCACCTGCCTCCATAGTTAAAAAAAATTTATATATATATAAATATATATATATATATATATATATATATATATATATATATATATATATATATATATAT